>JAVJGJ010000003.1:4297055-4329792 GCA_035590215.1 Microhierax caerulescens | reverse complement strand
CCAGGGATGGGGCACCCACAGCTGCTCTGGGCAGCCTGGGCCAGCGCCTCGCCGCCCTCACAGGGAAGAATTTCTTCATCATATCTCATGTAAATGTGCCTCCTTCAGCTTCCAGCCATTCCCCCTTGTCCTATTGCTACGTGCCCTTGTCAAAAGCCCCTCTCCAGCTTTATTGTCAGCCCTTTTAGGTACTGGGAGGCTGCTACAAGGTCTCCCCGGAACCTTCTCCTCTCCAGGCTGAACAACCTCAACTCTCTCAGCCTGTCCTCAGAGGAGAGGTGCTCCAGCCTCTGATCATCTTTGTGGCCTCCTCTGGACTTGCTCCAACAGGTCCATGTCCTTCTTGTGCTGGGGACCTCAGAGCTGGATGTAACTTTGGTGCTGATAATGCAGATTCTCTACCTGGGAATAGCCTTATCAGGCGTTTGCAACACCTTGCGTTTTCCTGTGGGGAAGCTACCAACAGGACACTTGCACAGTGAGCACAAACACACACGCACCCATGCCCACCCCCAGATCACACAGATGTGCCCAACTTTGCTAGCCCCCTTTCCCCCATCATCTCTTTCCTTCTGTGGAAAGTAAAATACTTTTCTTATTTGTTCATTATTTTATTTTTCTTTATGGAAAGCGGCTTCCCCAGCCTTTCTCATTGCCTATAATCACTTCTCTTGTTCCAACAAACTGTCTCTCACCTCCCCATCTCCTTGCTCTTTTACAGTATTTTGATCCTCTCTCTTTCTTTCTCATCCCATCTTTCTGTCTCCTAACATCTCTGTTCCCAAGCTCCCCTCTCAGTCTCCCGCAGAAGGGTATAATTTCTGTTTCCTGCTCCCCTATTAGTTATGCCACTGGTGAATCATCCTAATTGCAAAGAACAACATACTCCCCCATCATTTGTGAATTTGGTTTACAAATCTGATTGAGTGATAGGAATAAATATTACATAAAATGAATATGTAGAAATTAGCTAGCCACTGTGCACAGCACTAGGGCTGTGCATACAGATAGACAGTATCTGGTAGGAAATCATAGGGTAGATATCCCAGTGTACTGTTCCATAGCGTCAGTCACAGTTTACAGCCAAAATGTAATTTGTTTCTGCAGATAACTATGAAAATTGTCTGCTATTTCCACAAATGCAGGCATGAAAGTCTTAACAGATCTGTCAGGTATTTAACAGAAACAGCAGTCATAACAAACAAGAGAGAACTGCTGTGTGCAAGCCAGATCCTTTATAATCACAAATTAGGCTTGGCTAAGGACAGCTTTCTCATACACCAACTTAGCAAACAAGTATCCAAGAAGTGATACATTAAACAATAAATATGGATATACATTGGACAAACTTGTGGAAGTCCCCGGTAAGTTGAAGATGGTGGCACAGGTGGTTCAGATTTCAACATCAGAGCCAGGAGTTTCACATGGGCACTCTCCATTCACTCACTGGTAAAATGGGGGAAATGCCATTTGCTGTTCCTTCCAGGGATATTGTTAATTAATTAAGTCTTAATTAAGTTTGCAAAATACAAATATCCTTGATTGAAAGACACTGTAAAAGGGAAATTATTGTTAGGAGGATTAGAGCTTTTGCCTGGGGAAAACCTTTGGGCGTATTTTCTCATTAATGCTAATGGAAATTAACAGTTTAATGCAAGCCAAGCTGAAAATAAGATACTTTACATTTGCATCTTAACTATGTTTGCTTCATTACTTATTTAGGAACACTGATACATGTAGGAAGGTGAGCCTTAGCACTTTGAGATATAGTTTTTGAGTGGTCCTATATGCACAAATACATCTGAGTAAAATGTATGCAATAGTTATGACAGCACTTTCCTTAGAGCAACACATATGGTAGGTAGTACACAGGAACACACCTTCCTAAACAGACACACCAACCTGACAGAGAACAAGAGAAAATAATCAGGAAAGGCCAAAGACTATATCCAGGGAAAAGACTGAGAGACTGTTAAGAAAGAAAAAAGGGAGAGCGGCATGTGTGGTGCTCCCATTTAACTCCCATTCAAAATTGCTATTTTGAGGGATTTTGATGCACCCTGAATATGCCTGGGTATGTTTAAGGCACTGGCTTTCCCCAAACACCATGTTTTTGCTTTGGTCAGGTCTAATTGCCTGTTCAGTCTTGACAACCTGAGCAGTTTGACACCTGGCCTATGACCTATTAGATGCAGAGTTGGCACCTCCTGCCTTACACTCCTGTGCCACAGACCCTGGTGGAGAGCATCTCACCCACTCACAGGGGCACAGAAAGCAGCTGTACCAACCATGGCATAACACAAGCAGAAGAGGAGGACCAGTTTTTGCAGTCTTATGTGGAGGATGCTATGTTACCTGATGGGAGCTGTTTGGGAGAGATGTCAAGGCCACTTCTCTCAGGGGATCAGACACTTCACCCTGCAAATGCCTGATTTCAGCCTGCCATCTCCCACACCGAGCAGAGGAGATGGCACATGGGGAACCTTCCCATCCCAAATCTCAGGTCAGCATCCTAATGCTAGACTATGGTGGCAGTTTCTGTCTTGGCTTTTCCTACAGCCTAAAGAACATGTGAAGGCATCATATGGAACTGCTTAAAGAGACAGAAGTGAAATCCCCATCCCAGGACACCAAACAGCCCTACGTGCCCTTATGAGCCTTTCAGCTCCTACCTGACTACATGTGACGATATGATATGCTGCTGCTGCCTTTACCATAAAGGCAGGTGGGTGACCACACCAGCAGCTGAAAGTCTGTATTCTTGTGCGGGTCCAAGTCCTCTGCATTTTGCCCATCAAGTTACTCTTATCTTTGTCAGCTATCTTCCTCTTGCCCCAGGTCAGGGGCACTCCCTAGTTCTCTTACCACAACAATCAATCACAACTACACCAATTAAATTTAAACATAAAGTTACTCATTTCCCCTATGCTAAGATGTTTCTTGTGTATGGTAAGACACAAGCCCTAAGAAAACTTTGAAGTCTACGTGAACACTGTGCTGAACCTAAGAATAAACCAAGAATCTCAAGAGAATCCTCCAGTTTCCCTTCCACAAATGACACAATTTTAGAGTTACTTAGCAAAAACATTTGAGCAGTTAGAACTTCAACCACTGACAGAGGCCTTTATTTTCCTTTCTAAAATGCAGTAATTCACAATGTATATATATTAGTTGAGTTATCTGTAGTGTATTTTCCATTCTATTTTCATTCCAAAGAATGAAAGGCCAAAATTGTGCATAACAGGAATCAGGGGAATTTAGAATAATTTCTGTCCTCTTTGCTTAATAACTTCTGAAGGTGTTCAAGGGTTAATGTCTTCTGCATTTTCAATTATGATAATGATAAAAGCTGCATAAGTCACAGCAGCACATATATTTTACTAAGGTATAATTCCAGGAAAGTCACATTTTTTGTAAGAGTGATTTACCACACCAACTTATGTCTTTCCCTTTAATTAATCTGTCCAAAAAAGATGTAATTTGTTTTGATGACTATGATAATCACCAGATTTTGCAGGCTAAGACAGACACTGATAATTGCAAAAAGAATTGCTTGTGCAGCCTCACCCAAATGCAGTTATCTGTTATTTGCTAAGAGAATATATGTCAGGCAAGCTGTGTGTAAAACCGTGGAACAGGGACACAGCCAAGCACAAACTTATCCCGTTAACAAGCCTCTGAACCCCCTGCACACCATGCTGCGTCACAAGTGCTGGAGGCAGACCCCAGGTGTTGTAGGTTGGCATGGTTCCCTGACCCTGAAGGAACCATGACACCCGTTTCTTTTAAAGCGTGGCAGAGTTTGGGACAAACCTGCAGGATGGGACACAGAGCAGGCTGATGCATGGGCTTCTGCAAAGAATTAAGAGCCCCTCTCTCCTGGCCACATCTTTTTCATGCCTTCCTATACCTTGGACCAGGTATAAAGATGCAGCATGCAGGACAACACGCTTGCTTCTTGCCTCCCCGAAATAGGCAAGCTGGTTGGTAACAGGTAAACCTGGGGCTTTTTACCCTGATGCCAGCTCCTGGGAGGAAGCCCCCCCCTTACCACCACTGTCAACCAGCATTGTATGCCTTGCACCTCTTACACCACACAGCTACGGTCACCATAAAGGGCTGTAAGGTGTCTCCTCCATCTTGTGGCATGGGAGTCATTTTGAACAACGGTAAAGGAGGGAGGAAAGGGGCTTTTAGCCTGTCTTCCCCTGCCTCTATAAATCCACACTACCTGCAGCTTGGGAGAGCATACATCCATCGGTGCCCCAGGGCTGCAGAGCCAGTAGAAACGTTCCCGCGAGCATCGCTAGGTGTCAGGTGGACACCCCCATAAGCGAGCACTTCCACATGACATAATGACACACCGTCTTGATATAGTACTACTGGGACTTCTCCTTCCCCACCACCACCCTCCTGCAACAGCAAACAGCTGCAAAATTCTAAGCAGAGTGAAATATCATCTGTCATCACACTGACCTTTCAGTGCCTGCCCTCTTTCTTGCATTAAATCATGCTCTGCAATTTTCCAGATTCTTTTGGGAAACATTTTTGTTTGTAAGCTAGGTCACAAGTTCACTTCCCACACTGGGACAGAGGCTCATATCCTGTGATGACACTGGAGTTAAACAGGGAACAAATTTTCAAGTGAGATTTTCAAACCCTGTTGTTCATTTCTGTGCCCAAACAGGTGGAAAACACAAGCTGGATTGTGCAAACTGATTTCCATGAAGCCATACTGCTTCTGCCACTTAAAAGTTTGTCTCTTCTTTCCTTTCTGAGGAGCACAAGAGTTGGCAGCACCCAGGTAAGGCTTCCTCCTCCTGGTTAAATAAGCCAAAGCTCTATTCAGATAATTATTACTGCTTTCATGTTTACACCATTCTTGATAAAAAAAAATAAAAATGTGATTTTATAAACTGCTGTGATATGGATATGAAAATGCTACATTCAAACAAGGATTCCCCTCTATCCTTACTCTGCAGAAGATGCACTTATCAACTATTATTATTTTTAAAGTCTTTGGCATACTAAGCCTAGAACTGGTCTCAAGGAAATATTTGGAGAGAAGAAGAAATTTACAGTTTGAGATTATATGGGTTAAGAGACCATTATTTGTATGAAGCCACTCAGTTTCCACTCTATATCCTAAACAATAATGAATAAAGAAACACCCAAAGGATAGGCTACATAAACAGGTTAGCATTTTATAGGGATTTACTTTGCCAAGCTACAGTTTAATTTTACATGTTAAAGCAACCATTCCTGCTATATATTAAAAAAACCCAAGCCAAACAACAAACACACCAACAAAACCCCAAACCCTACAGCTCTCCAGGGACAAGGATTAGCTACCTGCATACAATCACTCGAGCCTAAATCACATGAGCTGATTAGGAGAGATCTCTTTCCTGAAAATCTGCTTAACAATTAAGTCCCTTTCCAAAACAGCACCTGTAATGAAGAGTGGTGCTTGACTTGTTTCCATGTAACACCAGTCACAAAATGCAGCCCTCTCCACTGAACCTTCCAAGTGGAAAGCTGTCAAGACTGCAGAGGGTGGCAGATGAGAGGAGGGAGTAGGCAGAAACCTGTGCCACGTGGGAGACCTACTGCAGACTTACAGGGGCAGAGTATGAAGGCCAAGGACAGATGGAATTGCCTCTCCACCCACCATAGTCTCTCCTCATTGCATACATACTCCCTGCTGTAAAAAAGATTAAGAGGCTGCAAAGCTGCTTCTGCCTCTCCCTTACTTCCTATCAACATTATAAGCACCTCCAGCTGGGGCTGAGCCTCTTCAGGACACACTGGCTGTAGCTCACATCTTTTCACAACAGCTCCCAGGGAAATCTGATGGATTTTCCTTTGGGTAGAGTCTGGTGTTGAGCCTGAAAAACACTGCGTTGAATCCTGAACTGGCATCCAGCAGCAGCTGAGGAACATCAACCCATATAGAGCAGGATTGAGCCAAAGAAGCAGGGTTCTGGAGCAATGAACAGGCATTACGCAGCCAGCTGCCTTTATTACAACTGGCTGCACGCACAGTTGCTATCAACCAGATGAGGATCAAGGGAGAAACACCTCCTGCCCAAGAGGGAGTGAAGAACAGACTCCTGAGTCTCCTCCTGGAGAGCGCAGAGCATAGGTGCTTAAGTGAGAACAGCTTATTGCTTGACAGATGGTGGGACTGTCTGCTGGTACACAAAAGACTGTTTGTTCTACAAGATCGGTCCAAAAATATTTCAGTCTTTCTCTTTTTGGAAAGAAGGAAAAAAAAATTCAGAACAATTAGAGAGACAAAGTCTACAACTAGCCTGCTTTAAAGATAATCAGGGAAGATACAAACAGGAAGAAAATATCCCATACCACAAAAGACCTCAAAACACCATCAAGAAAATACATGGGTAGCCACCTCCATTTCCCAGTATCTCACCACAAACCAAAAAAAGCACTCAAAATTATGGAGATGAACAAAGATGAAATCTCACACAGGTTTTTCTACCTGGATCATCTCCAAGAGCATCACGAGCAAGGTTCTCTAGCAAGGGGGGATGAGCCAAGGATGATGACAAGGCAGACACAGGGCAATATCTTCTTTGGCATGGGGACTGCTTCCCACAGCACCAAAGCAAGCAGAGCAGGCCCAGCAGCAGTCAGCCTGCAGAGAGCAGGCAGGTCCAAGGTCAGGCTAGGATGTCAATTTAGCAAGACAAAGCTGGGATCAGCAAAGTGTGAGGCTGTGCACAGGTAAAGACCTGGGACAAGAGCTTGAGCTTCAGTGCAGCTCCTGAGCCCCTGTCGAAGTATGTCCTGGCTCAGCCTCATACAGCCCTGCCCCAGCAGCCTGATCCCAGCTGCACCATATCAGAGCTGGCCTTGATTAGAGGCAGCCAGAGCCCTGGAGGTGGACAAGAGTTTGTGGCCCTGACAAAACGTTAAGACAGGCACAAAGAGAACATGGGGCCTGATGCAGATGCTGCTGAGGAAGACAAAAGAGAACGTATGGTGGTGGAAGTCAGTGAAACCGCCATGAAGTGTTTTGATGCTGAAAAGAAAGAGAAGCAGTTTCCTTCCCTCTTCCTGCTCCTTTGTGAGCCAGACTTCCAAGGAGAGATAATTAGAAAGTGAGTTTTATCCATGTAAACCTTTTTGCATATTCTCTCAGTTTGACAAAACTGCTAGCAGAAAAGAAAGTGGTGGAGAAGCTGCAGTGTGCCCAGATGAGCACAACAGTCCTCAAGCATGCTGACAGCCCCTCAAGGTGTAAATTGCAAACACGATATTTTGGCTAATGAATCAGTATAACTTAGTCCTGCCCCTCTTTCCCTTGCCAGTACTCCAAATCCCTTGTGACTACTGCTAAGCCAAACCCACTGCATCCTCAGTCTGCCTCCAGCAGCAGCTCCGCTTGGCAGGAGCCAGGGGCACGGCAGGCTGCAGCATGCAAGGACTAGCAGTAAGTGGAACATCTGTACCTCGCTCAGTATTTACTCCTATTTCATGTAATGTGAAAGTTTGGCACAGGGTTTGTAAAGGATTCAGAAAAGGAATAGCTGTGTGAAAAATGATCAGCTGTTAAAGTCACCCAGCTTGGTCATAACCTCAGCAGGTAACCATCCATAAGACTTTCTTGATTGTATTAGAAAACTATCTATAAACACACGCTAGTCATGCTATAAAAACATTAGACATTTATTAACTTATTATAAATGGAAATCTTGCGTAAAAGGGAACTTGGTACTTATTCTAATCTGCAAGCTTGAATTTCACTTCGCTTTTTCAACCACCACTTACTTCAATAAAAGGGACATTATCTATTTTGCCTCATTTCTTTTGCACGTTGAGAAATGTTCAGCTATATCCTTCTTCCTTCCCATGCAGTGGGGCAAAGCAGGATATAGCTCAGCACATTAGGGTTGGCACTTGCTGGGGAAATTGTTCTGTCTCGCTGCTCTCCTTGCAGAGAGAAAACTGTGTCCCAGAGGTCCGTGGTGGGAGACAGCTGGAGAAGGCAGGCAGAAGGCTGCAGGCAAGGGGGAAAATTGGCTGAAAAGGTAATGAAGTCCAAGGCTGCACCTTGCAGCCTACAAAATCTCCACTCAGGGGGGATTTGGGGGCAGGTGGTAACAGTTGAAGTCCTCAAAGTGAGTAGAAGCACAGGAAGCAGCAGAATAGCATGAGTGATCTTGGTGTTTTGTAGATCCTCCAGGGTTTTCATATTTGCTGAGGACCCATGTAGGCTGAAGTCACTGCTGCTCCATGAGAACGAACAACTCTCAGTGTTCCTGATGATGATCTGAGGTGAAATATCCTCCCTCACCCTCTTCGCTCAATTTGCACCTTCTAACCTGGCACACAATTAAACACTTTTTTTGCTTAAAACACATTTTCCTCAAAAAGGTGGCTTCCTTTGCCACCATTAACAGTTAAAGGACTTTTATAATGAGGTTCCTCTTCACAGGCCCTAGATCTGGCTGCTCCTGAGTGGAATTTTTGGACAATAGTTCTTTCAATTGCTTTAATCCCAGCTTTTTCACATTCCCTCCCATCTACTTTTAAAAAATCCAGTATTTCTGTGCTGCTGCCTTTGAACATTTCCTCATAAGTACCTCAAACAAATCCAATGGTATAATGACCGTTTTCCCTCAGATGAAGGCTCTGTCTTTTGTCACTTAGTGTTCATTTCCAGCCACTACAGCTTCTGATCTTATTGATTGCTTAAGAAAAAGCAGCAAGGAAACAGTCCTGAAATAACCACCAGAAACATTCATCCTTCCCCAGTCATTCTGTAATTCCTATCCTAGTCAATGGTAGGGTCGTTAAAACCCTCCCATGATGACTGTGCCAGGCTCTTTATGAATCTGCAAAAACACTGGGTGCTCTGCCCTCACTTTCCATCCCACAGGTATATTGTAAGCCTCCCTTATCTTTTTCCATCATTGTTATTTTTCTCTTCCAGTTCTCTTTGTTAGAGCAGCCAAGTCTGCCTAATCTCTTTTTACTGTAGACCCACTCCCAGGCTCCCACATTGCTATTACCCCTCCCTTCCTATTGAATCTTCTCTTTTCCACAGGCTCCACTGCTTTTTTACAGCAGTGGAAGTGCAGGAACACCTTCTGTGTTGAACATGACCTCCGCACATGTGAGTGGAAGTGCGTATTTGCTGGGTTGTTTTCCCTCCAGTTGCGAACGCTGAAATTACCACTGTGATCATAACAAAGCCATTAGCACTGTAAGAGGGAAAATATTTTAAATTCTTTAAGAAGGATTGTACACTGTATAGAAGTTCAATCGTGCTCAGAAAGGAGGTTGGTACTTCCTCTGCAGCATGTTTACTCATACAAAGCAGCTAAGGAATATGCTGGGACCTATTCTCATATATGGCCAAAGGGAACTCACAGCATCACATCAACTATTTCCAGTGTATCAAGTAATTTCTATATGAAGTCTGATACTTTTATACGTATCAAGCAGTGTCCTTCCAGGAAAAGAACTTCCACTGATATAATGGAGACTACTCAAAGAGTAAATTGCTATTTCAGGTCAGTAGGCCCATCAAACTTTGGCTAACTGATCAGTTTCTGAAAATTGCTTTTTCTTGTGTTTAAAATATATCATAAGGAGAATAGCATACCTTGAATATTTTTGCTTTTTGTGAGAATGATATATGTAAACTTATAATTTCAAGTTAATGATTAAGGTTCATAATTATTTTCTATTATAGAAGATCAGAGGTTGTTTTCTTATCTTCAGAGATGAAGTTAAAATTGCTTTAATAATGAAATCCACTTTTCATTTATATTCTGTTTCTTCTGCACTCATATTAACGATTCATAATTCAAGAATTGGGAGTGATTAATGGGTACTACACCACATAATGCTGTTAAGGAACAATGGTGCAATTCAGAAGGTTTAGAGGGTCCCCTCATTCAACATTACTCATTAACTGGTACTGAAACTAATCTGTTTCATCCAAATTCAGGAGGCAGCAGGATGCGGTCCAAAAACCCCACTGGAAGTTACGTGAACTTAGAAGAAATTACTAGAAATATTATGAAACACAAATTAAAAATAAAAGCAGACACAGTGTTAAGATTTAGTGGCAAGCTTAAGAATCCAGCCAGGGCCCACAGCAAAGAGTAACTTGCTGATGCATTCCTGCCTGGGGAGGATTTGTGTCTCAGCCATCGTGGTTTCTACCTGCTCTCAAAGGAGGAGCAGCAACAACTGGCATCTGCCAAACAGGGATCAAACACTTCCTTGTGTTTTCAGCTGACCTGTGTGGGGTAAGTGAGATGGTATAAAAGCTCAAATGCTCATCTCTTGCTTGCCTTCTCTTCCACGGCACTTTGCTCTCCACTTCTATGACAAGAAAGTAGTGTTCTTGGGGGCCAGCTTTCTCTCTTCCCCTCTCACCCTTGTGATAAGGCCACTTCATGTGGACGAGTGTCACAGGGAAGCAAAGGAATTTCTTCTTGTCCTGTATTGTCTGACTGTTGAATGGACAACCTATGTTTCTGCCTTCAGTTGTGCACCCTTGATGAATAAAGAAGTTCAGTGCAAGTCTGGGGTTTCAGGTTTTCAACATGTGTTTTTCTGAAAGGGCAAATTAGAGGTTTCTAACACTGTTCTATTCACTTTGCAAATAGGCCTAATCTGGTGTATGCTCTCAGTATATTGCATCTGGCACAGTGCGAGGAAGCTCAGCTACTAATTTTCCCCTCTTCCCAGCCCTCATTTCCTAATGGAGAGGTAGGATGAGAAAGGTGCTTTGTTAATGAGGTACAGAGCAAAAACACAGCAGCTGCCGTATCTGAAAGACGGTGCCTAAAGCTTTCATCTTGTGGTTCCCAGGTCTAGTTGATCTCATGTCTCTTTGCATGGTGTGTAACAGAGAAATAAACTGGAAAAGAGCAAGGAGTCCTGTGAAATACTAAGTACACAGCTGGGGAGCTCCTTATCCCTTAAACATAACAGTACCCCATACTCAGCACAGCATCCCAGGCCATGCAGGAAGCTTCTTCCAGCAGAATCTGAGATGTACAGAAGCAGCCACAATGACCTTTCCTGGTTCCTCAAAGTTATTGTGATGATGCCTTTTCATTTGACCTTGGGATCAAATTATAACAACTTATAATGCAATTTACAGATGCAGGCCCTAAAATGGAGCATCAGCACATTTAAGCTTGTACTGCTGAGGGGCCCTCTGTGTTCCTCCAGCATTGCAAAGAGTCACACATATATTCAGCTTTTCCTAGGGGACTCACCCTATTGCTGCAAAGCCCAAGTCCACTGGAATAGCCTAAGTGGTGTCTGCAACTCTGGGGAGTGAATTTAATGATCACTTCAGACAAATTTATATGACAGACACTGACTACTGAAGCCAGTGGAGGGGTTAGGGTAGGGTGAGGGTGGCCACGTCAGGGTCAGTTTTTGTTGCAGTACTTTTATCAAAGCTTGGTAATAAGGAAGGAAGAGCTAGGTTATTATAAACACGTTTATTGTCCAGCCAAACATACTGCAGGTGTTACTAGTTGCACTGCACACAGCTGTTAATAAGCAGTTTGTTTGCAAAAAATACTTGTTTTGCTTACCATGTTCTTTATTTCTACTGCCTGTCATCCTAGGAAAACTACAGATGATTTCTTACCTCCTTACTTTCCGACACCAGTAGAAGCATTCTCCTCTCTCCCTAAGACCCAGACTATATATACACTTCCCATAAGCAAACACTAAGCTCAAGAATTTTCTAGACACCCTTCCCATTAAAAGCTTGCCCACATGGAGGGTGGAAGAAGGTGGGCCAGAGCCGAATCCAGTACTGCATTGAAATAATGCACTGAAGGAGTTAACCTTGATTTGCAAAATAGTGGTGGTGATAGCTGGTAAAAAGTGGGAGTTAGAAAGTCACCTTGTAAAGGATTTACAGAGCCATGAAACACAAGCAGATTGGTAATGGCTGAGAATACTACTGGTTGCTGGGGGAGTACTGCCTCACTATTTTGGCTCTCTAGACAATAAGCAATAACTAAGTCCTTTGTTCAGGAGATATTAGATTTGGGTTTTGTTAATTTAATTTTCTGAGAATTAAGAAAAGGATGATATTTTTTTATTTAGTTTTTATTTAGCTCCCGTAGGAGTTTGCATTCTACTGCTACTTTTACTGGAATAGGGAAGACAACTGTTTCCAAGATCTACAGATGTGTACTACCTGGTGACTTCAAGTGTCCCACATGACCTCTCCAAAAATGAAGAGAAATGACGTGTTGAAGTATTGCCTCAGTACCTCCTGAAAAGTGCTGCCAGCTGGATGAAAAGACAACTTCATCAGCATCCCCTGACATTCTGCAAATAGCACAAGGTACATGAGACACACTGGTGAGGACGAGATAAGTTTGAGTGACATCACAGTCAGAAGGTTCCTATCCTCATAGTTCAAGTGAGTAAGGGGGATTCATTCAGATGATCAGCTCACTCACTACTTACTGCGTCTGCCCAACTTCACACTACCCTTCACATCACCGATTGTGCAGCCAAGGAGGACTGCTGCAATCACTGAGATGTTCTCCTGCTTAACACAGGTCTTAGTGTTTGCTGAATTCTTGTCTGGAGCAGTTCATACCCTGGACTACAACAGTCAGCTTTAGTCTTCAAACTACCAGCAGTGGAGAGTCCAATCACACTTTCAGAAAGATTTTTCTGGGTATTATTATCCCTACTGCTAAATATTTGTCAGCCATTTTTAACTTCAAAAATACTAACATGTCCAGCTACATCCACTAAATCTTGGGTCTTCTCATACATTTAGTGGTTGAAATGGTCTGTTTCCAAGACTGGATCCTCACACAGCCACTCATAAGGAGACATCCTCCTTTTCCTCATTTCACTTCAAAGCTTCAGTTTCTGGGGTCACAATCTGACAGCATGATTACCAGCCCTTTCAGTGATGTTCCAGTGCTGCCTCCTCCCTCCTCCCTTCCCCCCAGAACAAAGCCCTGGAGGCAGCAGAGGAGCAACCCTGCTCATTGCAGCTGCCCCTGTGGGAAAGTGGCTGCAAATGCCAGGATGGTGAGCAGGAGGTGGCATTAGCCTGAGAGAGGTCTCCAAAGAGAAGTGAGGCAATCCAACACACCCAAAAGTATCCTCGTGACTCTGACCCACTCGTCACAGGGCCCACATCTGGTGTCCCTCCCACTAGAGCTACGTCGGGCCAACACATCCGTGCCCCCAGCCCACGAGCGGGCTGGTGCTGGAGGCCGTGCCCTGCTCCAGCTAGCCAAGGAAGCTTCTGGGACTGGAATGGGGAAGATAATTTTGTCTTGGGAGTAGGATACCTAAATATTAAGCAATTCTGTTTAAAACTTAAATTTGAGGGAGGGAGGCAACAAACAGAAAGCCTCTGTCCACATTCAAATTTGTAGGCTGCGTTCTTTGTTCCTAGGCATACATATTTACATCTTGCTGTGTTACACCATCTCTCTCTCACACCTGCAACACTGATCTGGCCTTTTAATTATTTATAATTCTAGAGCCATGACATCTGCAAGCTTTGTTCAGCAACTTCAGATTGTCTCTCAGGTCACTGAAAAAATACTGCAGGATCTCCCTGCAAGCACACCAGCATGGTAATGACTTAGCTGCTCTTAGAGTTCAACACCTATCAGCCAGAAATAAAACTTAATAGGGATGAAGGTCATCTTGTACTGCACATTCTCAGTCAAAATATTCCAAGATACCAAGCAAAAGGACATTCTACGAACACTATTAATTTAGCCAAATAAGTTTATAATACTATCAAAAAGCTAGCCTGACAGGATCCATTTTTCCAAAATCCAATACACCAAACAGTATTGATTAAAGAACTTACATATTTTAACCATTTATTACAAGAATCATATATTTGTCCTCCTTTTGTTTTTTCTGAGTTTGATATCAAGTTGACATATATTTACCTGAATTTTATTTACATGGATCAATTAATTTCTGCTTTTCAAATTCTGAAACCTTAATTTCCCTTTAGTGCCTTGAAACACTCCCAAGGTTCTAGGAGTTTTGAAAAGCAAAACAACAACAAAAACCAAACAACCCCCCCCACCAACATCAGTCTTTGGCTAGCTCTTTTACCAAGGTGCAAGTTAATCTGTATTTGCCAAACTCAAGAAGTGTACATTCTGTATCTGAGTTTTAACACACTTTTCATTGTAAGAGATGAAAACGTCACATTCTCATATGAAAAGGATACATCATCTTGCCTTTCCTCAGCTAGAAGATAGAAACATCTACAGAAAATTGCTTCTTCACCGGCAGTGTTACCTCTTCCTAGGAATGGACTGTTGCAACTGTTACATATTTCTTGTGTTTTAATATACCTTCAGCGTCCCCCCACCAGGTCTTCTGATTGTCTTGGTGATGACTTATATTTCAACTTTTGTTACTCCTCCTCTCCCTGATTTTCCCGTTACTGTTTTATGACCCACTATCTTCCCCTTTCTTCCATTTGGTATGTGTCAGACACTTCAAAACCTTTCTTCCTTTCTAGTTGCCTTACACTCCCCCTAAATCAGGCTCCTTGTTTCTCGGTGACAGTGGCCTGTTTTTGACTGTGATATTTTAGGGAGCTCATAAGAGGAGCTAAACCAGTTCCAAACCCCTTATGTGCTCCGCAATTTTACTTCCAGCTCCTTACCACTATGCCTCAAAATCATCTGCAATGCTATGAAAAAGGCAATGTTAAACCGTCCAGGGAATATCTCCTGGTTTCAGACTTGCAGATAAGAAGTATGACCCAATCACAGTTAACACTGAAAATAACTATTTTACAATCACCTCATTTTTACAGGACTCTCCTCACTGGATGCCAGACTTTCTGATTTTTGTTCTGTCAGTGAGAACAGTCAAAAATGGCAAAAGTGTCTTAGCACCAGCAGCACGAGCACCAGCTCAGGCTGAAGTCTGCTTTTCCACCACTGAAATGACAGCTGGCTGCTTGAGGAGCTAGCCAACTTGTTTTCTAATGCCAGTGGGTGGGCTGTTGTAGCCATTAACTAGTACTCCATCTTCTGTTCCCTCTGTTAGGACATTGATTTACCAGCATTCATGATAATTTCTTTTGAGATCTTGATGAGCCTCTAACAGGGAGGGTAATTTCCATATTGAGCACTGCTCCTCCTTCCCTTTTGCCCATTAAGTCCTTTCTAAACAGAAAAAGCACGGGAGTCTCAGCAGCCAAAGTCACCTGGGGGTAAAGTGTCTTGTGTACCACCTTACCGCCTGCATGCCACTCTACAGCCAGGAATTCAAGTACATATCAGCTAAGCAATTGTATTAAATGAAGACTTGAGCAACAGGGAATTTTCAAGAAGCCCAAAGGAACCCAACTTGATTACTTGGGTTATCTATGTCACTCAGGCTCTTTTGAAAGTCTCCAGCTTATTGCATAGTGAAGGAGCATCCAGAGGGGCATGTACAACAGAGAAGGAAACCCCTGCTCCAGCAGCAGAGTGGGCAGAAAGCCTGCACAGGTACGCTTGCTTCCCTCTCAGTGCCAGCGTCCTGCAAGCTCCCGATCCATGATAGGGATTCCTCTCGGTCCCACTGTGTTGACCATATTCTTTAGGGTACAGATCAATGTTCTCCTCTGTGAACCTCATTAATTTTGCAGTCTGGTTGAAGATGGGAGACCTGTGTCTGTCTTGGTCACCCTTCCTCCAGTCCGGTGGTGACATTTCCATGGCAAAAATGGGCTAGGTGGATTTACGGAGGGATGGGGAGCATGTTGTAGCAGGTGTTCCCATAGTGAGCCTGTTCTTTCTCTGCCCATTACACCATTTGGTTTGTTTCATCTCAGTATGCCCACAGGAACAGGAGGATCTCTCAGCTCTCAGGCAAAGACACGGCTGACGGACAAGGGATGGGTCCTTGGGCTGTTAACATAGTTCCCAGTGGAGAAACTCCATATCCAGTACCCTTGCAAGGGGATTCCCCATCCTGTGTTGCCTTGCACTTCTTTTGGTGGTTACCTTTCATTTCACATCCTACAGTCAGATCTTTACAGTTATGACCAGAATGACCATGTATAGTCCCTTTGTACAGCAGAAACCTCCGGCCCAACCCCTCCTAAGGGCCCCTGCAGTCTCTGAGGCAGGGAGGGATTTAGAGTCACACCATCATCCATGCTGGAAGAACCTCCTGCTTCAAAGCAGGGTCCACCGTGAGATCAGATACGGTTGCTCAGTGCTTTACCCAAACTGGGCTTGAGAACCTACAAAGATGGAGATGGTACAGCCTCCCTGGACAACAGGTCCCCATGCCTGACTTTCTCGTGGGGGAAAAGTTTCTCCCTCTCTTGTCTCAGTTGATGTCTGCTGTCTCTTGCCTGCCATGTGCAGCTGTGAATTGATTTGTGTGCGTGTGCGGCTGTAAGATTCTAAGTGAAATGGGGAATGGAGGAGGGATGGCAGGAACAGGACTCAGGGGGTTGTACAAAGTCTCCGTAACAGCAAACCCTTCCCACAGTTAGTTCCCTTCAGCACCCTGAATCACGCTCAGAGGCTGTGGGGGTACTGGTATCACTGCACTGCTTTTATAGCAGGGAAATAAACCAGACAGACGCAGGCACAGCCTTGATAAAACCTGCCTCAGTGGGGAACCATATTCTCATTCTACAAGCAACCTATTAAACATATTTGCTTCTTCATTTACTTCATGCATATTGACAAACACATTTTCACTATTCCCTTTGAAGAGACATGAATCTTTTTCTCCACACAAACACTAAGCACCATTTTAAAGCCTCTCCCACTGAGCATCGTTTTCCTATAAATGCATTAGCAGCTACAGATTGCAACGAAGCAGCAGAAGCTGATACAAAGGAGTGACAGTGAAAGGATACAAAGGGGGTTGCTACCTCTTCAGAGATGTCCCAGTGTTAGATTTTTCACTTTGACATTGCACTTTATAATCTTCTGCAAAGATTACTACGCACATGTACACACTTATTTATAACTGTGCCCGTTAATCACTGCTAACTGCAGAACGCAGCTCGCATCCCCAGCACACACAGCTCTTTCTGCTACCCCAATGGCTGTGAAGCACCAGGGAGCAGCCTTTCAGTTAAACAAGCAATGACTGTAATATGTAACATGATGAAGCAGTGGTAGACAGGCCATTTAAAGTCACATTTAACATTTTAGTTAGCCTTACCCCAGGTGGCCAATGCTCATTTACATTATTCATAGTAATGTTCAAATTTAAAGAGGAATGACAAAACTAGGAAGAAAAATAGGCTTTGTTCTGTAACAGCAAGGACAGCTGAAAGTATCTTTCTTCAGGGTGTGCACATTTCTCTCATTTTATATGATTAACAGCTTGGGGGTACAAGCTCTGGCATGAGCTAACGCCCATGGCCAGAACTAACGGCAGGGAGCAGTCAGAGCCAGGCCTTCCTGTGCTTTTGAATTTCTTGCTGATCCATCTCTAGCCTCTGAACGTCTTCACAAGGATGTAAGAGCTCTGGTATCTAACAGGGGCAACCAGAAATGGTGGCTGCTGGTTCTTTTGGAAGTTCAGGCCATTTCACAGTGACCTCTGCCTCCCAGCCCACCCCAGCCTTCATCATGCTGTGGTCACCCTTCCCATCACGTTTGTGGCACAGCTCGGGAAAACTGGAGACACTGACTATGGTGCTTAGCACTGCAGTCCACACCAGAGTCCCTGGTGGTAATGACCCACCTAACAAACCTTGGTACCGTCACCAGCACAGTGGTGTCAGAGCTGCAGAGGAGTGTCACCTGGGATACACCGCTGCCAGGCTGGGCAGTGGTGGGGGTACCCCATCCAGGGGACCTCACAGCCACACTGTCCTCTGCAGATTCACAGGCCCTCAGGAAGAGAGCTACTGCCTCTCACCAACATGTTTTTTGCAAAATTTTAATCTCTCAGAAAGTCTAAAATGATGGTTTTATAGAAAGGAGCTCAAGGGACATAAGACACCTTAGAAAACCAGCACATAGCCTGGTACTTCTGTTGCTGCCACCAGGACCTGTAATCTCCTTTTTCTGTCCGCAGAAAGAGGATTTTAAACCTCATGCCCAGCCTGTTCTTACAAATCTTTGTTGACTGAAGACTCCGTTGCTTTCCTATCCAATCTGTTTCAGCACACAATTCTCCTGCTCAATGCCTTGTCCTAGCAAGGACATATGCAGGGTGGTTTCTTTATCTTTTGTATTCATAATTTTTGCATACATGAAAATTAGTGGCTTCTTTCAGTTTTACCTTTCCTGGATTTTCAAATCTCAAATCTACTCCACCAGCTCATAGCATCTTTGCATTGTTGACTCTACCCAAAACAATTTTCACGGTCACAGCCTGATCTGCAATGCAGAGAAATGTCCACTCCCCAACCATCATATCATCAAGTTCAGCAGAGGCAAACGTCATTTTGCCACTTCCTCCTGCTGAGCTGCAGAATTTTCAGAGCACTGAAAGAGACTGACACATGTAGGTAATAGAAAATTACCCCCAAATTCAATTACTGCTGTGTTCCACAGCACTTTTTAGACCTGCTGGCTAAGCACCTTACCAACACTGAGGATGAAATAGGTCTGATGACATGATTTATTAACATTACACTGGGTTTTGGATCCAGAAATATATTCATCAAATGTCAGTTTATAACAATAATATTCATAAGCACAGACCATCCTCACGATGACTTCCTCTTTCTCAATTGGATTCTTCTGTTTTGTCCCAGAAGTACTGAGTTGAGCCTTCTGTAATTAGTAAGAAGCACAGCACACGTATGGGGTTTACTCTCCTAAACATTACCTAAGCTATACCATAAATTTTGTTACAATAGAACAGCAAACATTAGATATCGCAATGCTTAAGGGGGAAAAAAAAAAAAGAAAAGTTAATTTAGAAAAGAAGAACAAACAAGATCTAAACGAACAATACTCTGCTGTAGATTACACAAATGTGTTTGACTGTACAAACCAAACTGAAAGCTATCAAGCACTGCCAACATACCCAAACCAATTACTGATAAAGCTACTATGAAGTATGGATTAGTAAAAACTTGGAGAAACCATCCTGGCATGAAAGCTCTCCTCACTCTCTCTTTCAAAGCTTGCCAAGGAAATGAACCCATGGAGATGTAATTAAAGGCAACAAAAAAAAATCTTCTAGGAAAAATCCCAAGCATCCAAACAAACAAGAACCCACATTTAAATCTGTTTTGTGAAACTTTGTAAAAAGTCATTTTCCCCTCCTCTCTCCTCCAGGCTGCTCTTACAGGTACTGTAATGAATGTAGCAGTATCAGCAGTTTCTCAGACTTTTATTTCATTTCAGGTCCAAAAGACAAAAGGTTTCACAAGAGTTTCTGCACCAAAAGATACTCGTTTGACAGTTTGCATCCTTGATAAAGAGCCTCTCTGTAGCAATTTCCATTTCCATGCATTTCAAAGCATGGAAAATACAATTGGAAAAATACAACATGGAAAAAACAAAAATACAGAAAATACAATTCTGCATTACTGGGTGACAATAGACAGGACCTTAAAACCTCTGGATATTATAGAAATGCAGATGTTCCTCTCACCACTAGAAATCCAGATGTTCCTCTGGCCAGATATAAGTGTAGTGGTTGTTCTTGTAATACTTGCAAAGGATAGACACGAGTATTTTGGAGCATCTGAAACATTAAGGTCCTGGACTAATGTAGCAACCTTTCATCCTAGCAATATATGATTTACTAGCTGATAAATTCTTACACAAATCATAGCAGAGCAAAAGAAGAAGAGTAATCATAATGTTCTGGTTATTAGATTTGCTCTCTTTTTTACCTACAAATACAGACAGCTGTAGAAATATCTACAAATTTGTACAGAAATTTCAGGACTATTATACTGCATAAGCTGCTGATTCTGAAAGATTTCCCCTCTGAGAGAACTACAGTTGGGTAGTCAAAATGGATTAATATATAATTCTTTACTCTTGATTTTCTACAAGAGAGGGTGAGTAGAGAAGTTGCTGAGAAATAATTACTGCTCTTCATACCTTCTATCAAAACACGTATATTATATATGTTACATATCAAAGGTGATACCCTACTAAAATGGCATGGCTGAAGCTTCCCAGTCAGTCCTAGATGAGCCCTTATTCGGTGTGTACCAGTGACTCATTCTGTGCAACCCATTATCTTGATTAGTAGGACCAAGTTAAGTCCAATTCAAATAGTCCAAAACTAAGGCTCTTCCATTTACTGAGAGGAAGACACTCCATTTATATTGTCATACTGCATTGAATTTGCCTTGAAACAAGGGAAGCAAATTTGCTCTTTCAGAAGACACAGGATAAATAGGTTTCTGGGTGGCTGGGGTTGCCAAGTCATTCTGTCTACACTACATACTTGGAACATTGGAGCAAACAGCTAGGAGATGATTAATATGGGCAGGAGGGAAGACAGAGTCAGGCAACAAAAATAAAAATGTGGTTTCCGTGCCAATAGGACAAGCTGAGAGTGAAAAAGGAAAAGGGCAAGCCAGAGAAAGAACAAATTTGGTACCTGAGATTTTTTTAACTGCTTCTGTTAGAGTATAAAGGCCTGACTCCTAATCTCTCACATCCCTGAATAGCACAATAATATTAAAAGTCATTCTGCAAAATATAACAAATTACATAAACCGTTGCCGGCAATCATGTCAATATGCCCTTGGTGTCACTTGGTCCCAGCTTCACAGCAGTGCCCAACAACAGAAAACTGACGGACCCAGCACCCAGCTGATGGCCAGGCATGCTGGGATCCAGGACGAGCACACTGCTGCATTCAGTACAGCTTGGGGACTCCCAGTGCCCCTGCTCAGGAGCAGCTATCCCACTTGCCCAGCCAAACTCCCTCAGGCACAACTCCTGTACCAGCCATTACATGCACTGATTATCAACAATGCGAAGAGAAGCTGGTTCACGGAGTCCAGGGAAAGGACAGCCCAGAACCAGGCAGAGACTGGTTCTTTGTAATCAAGGGGGACAGCCTTCTCGGTGACAGCTGGCTGCAGGACTGCTGTCCTGCTTTACCTGATAACAGGCTAGACAAGTTTCCTCAGCAGGGGTCATTACAGCAAGCTTAGTGGACTATTGAACATCAGTGTTAGATACCTCGCCTGCTGTGTGCCTAACGAATAGCAGTCAAAATCTGCTAATTATTACAAACATCTGTCTGTCGAATACTTTCTACACAGCATGGTGCCTCTAGAACAGATGCAAATTCTGTCTAGAGCAGGCAAATGCAAATAAAGTGCTGGAGAGGATACCTACGGTGAACAAATGCACTGCTGCTCGGCTGCCTTCTCCTCCAGCAAAAAAGCACACATGCCTTGCTTTCACTCATGAAAGTGAGATCTTTGCTGTAGGGCAGCAGAGAGCATCACGCAGAGGCAGCGTGCATGGGTATAACTGCAGGCATTACAAGGAAGGGGAGAGTTAGAAGGCAAGTGAGTTTTTTCTTCTTTAACAAGTCCACATCCACCTACAGGTTTTTACCTCCTGTTTGTTCACTAAGAAAACACAAAGACAAAACGGCAGATCAGTGTCTGAGCTCATCTCAAATATTATTGGCAAAAGTGCTGCCTTGATGAACACACTAGAATATAAATGATGGGTTGGGAGATAGATGCATTATGGACTGGGCTAGAGCTGCTCACTGCAGGCAGCTTAGTACAAACTGTGTCACTGTGATCTGGGAGGTCTCTTCAGGCATAAGCTGTCATCCTTTTCTGCATTTATAGTCACAGAATCCTTTCCAGAACTCTAAATGAATATTGATCCCTTAAAAAAAGCAAGGGGGAAAAATACTTAACTATATTTGCCACCTTCTTACTGTAAACATTCAATAACTAGCAATGTTTAAAGCTCTACAAAGCGAATGCCCAAATGTCACAAGCAAAACTAAATGCAGTAGCTTTGTGCTGGCTTTAATACAGTGAATCAGAATAACATTAATTGCCTGCTCTCATTTCAAAACAGTTTTGTGATATATCAGCATTACTGTCAAGTAGACATTTCCCAGTAAAGCACTTCTCCAGCTGAAAAATGTTTCAATTAGTATAAATTTTCCTAAGAAATAAATTTATTTTTAGTTTGTGTTGTGATCTGGATGTGCTCTTCAAAGAAATTTAGAGTTCTGATAAAAATTACTTTTAAAATTCAGTTTAAATATTTTGATTCAAGCCTAATTTTAGTATTTTTTTTGTTATAAACAAAAAATTATTAGAAATAAAATTCAAAACTTTATTCATAGCTTTGATTAAAATGTATTAACTATTGTGACCCCGTCTCTTTTAAATTGTCACTGCATGAGAAGCTGCATGAAGACTGAAAGTAAAAATCAAATTTTTGGCGTTTTGCACAAAAGAGATTCACATGTGTATGCAATCGAGGAGACAGCATTAGGTAGATGTCATTAGCTAAAAGTGGTAGTGCTTTGGTCTTTCTTCAGCGAATACTTCAGACAGCTAATCAACTACTCAAATTTAAGCAAGTGCTTACGTGCTTTGTTGTGAAGAGTGATTTGAGCACATTCTGAAGGTTAATCATGTACTTCACATGCTTTGCTGAATTTATTCGTGTGGGTCTGATCCAAAAGCCCTTGAAGTCAAATAAGATTTTTTTTTCAGTGAATTTGTGTATCAGACTGTAGAAGCAGTAGCTAATTTTTCTCTCTTCAAAAATCTTTTTGTCTGGAAAGCATATTTTAAAATGGTCTAGCATGAACTATTAGTATAGTACATAATATTAGCATAGCAATTACTATGTTTAGAAAGGACTACAATATCATTCCTTCATATTTTTCATGTTAGGCATCTGTTGGCTTTTTTTAATTAAAATTATCTGCACTCAGAATGTCCATAGAGAATAAGGAGCAATAGAGTCAAAATGATAAGTTATGGAATGTAAATTTTAATTAAAAACAACGTTCTGCTCACAAAAACAGCAAAGCAATTATGTAACAAAATCTATCTGCTACTTAACCAGCCTGTTACGTGTTGGTTCCCCACAGGCCTCACAAACTACACCGAAATCATCACACAGCCCTTCCTCAAGGTAATGAACGGCTGTTTTGGCAGGACATGCAGGTACTCAAAGCAGGGAGAGATGAAGAGTGGCTGCTTCTTGATGTTAATGGTGTTGATGCTAATGACAATGTACTATGCACAAGAAATATGGAGGAGTCAGATTTTAATTTATGAGACCAGAAAGGTTAGTGTGCCCCGTTTATCTGTGATGGGGAGCAGTGACACTAACAGTAGAAGTGCCGTCTGGAGAAGAGTAATAGCATGTATTATGGAAATGTGAAAGTCATCTTTGGTCTGAAAAGGATTCTGATGGCGACATTTTGAGATCCGTTCTTGACACCCCATCGCTACATCTGACAGATGTAATAAATCCTCTTGATTATTAAGTGAGTACAGGCAGTTAACCATAAGCAGCTGTCATTTACACAGAAATGTATCTGGTCATACGGTATCGCAGTGGCACATTTCTAACCGAGTGCTCCTCAGGCTGTCATACCTGGTACATCGTAGTGTGGAAAGAGCACAGGAACCTTACCAGTACTGAGTGTTTTATACACTTCAAGATGCTATAGAAAAAGTAATTTTAATGGACTTCTGCAGTGTGCATTCTGCATACTACATACTGTTAGACCAGTAGTGAGGATTGACTGGTATCGTTAATATTTTAGGAATTTTCACAAATACATATGAGCAAGTTTGAGGAACACTACCAAGACTACACGATCAATGCAAGACGTACAAATGAACTGCTAGAAGAACTGCCAGAGTTTCCACGTAGACCTCTTCACCCTGCAGGTTATGCAGTTTTCTCAGGCAGGAGAGTAATGACACCCAATTGCTTCCAGAACATGTTCAACCAGGCACCTCAGCATGCTCAGTATAGGTTTGACTCTGCACTCCCAAAAGGCAGTTGTTGATCTAACTCTGCTCTCTTATAATTCAACATGGAGAACTTGAAAAGTATCAGGCAAAAAGAAGAAACCTCCTGGAAATCTAGTTCAAGTAAGAAAATATAAAATGCAGAATAAAATACCTACAAGTGCAATACTTGTGATACAGTGCTACTGTAACACAAATTGCCAAGCTTATTCCCTGCAGTTGCACTGGGAATGGCAAAACTAAGAGAATTCCCTGCTGCAAACCCCAGAACTGAATATAGATGAAAATAACAAGGCAAGGTTTCGTAGCTCAGGAGTCCCAGAAGTCCTAGGTAATACCATAAGGATAATAAATTGAATAGATTTGAAATCCAAAAAAGAACCTGTGTGATACCTAACCCGTCCTTCAAGTGCACAAGTAATAAAAAATTATCTAGGGAGATTTTAACAGTAACAAATGAAATATTCCCGCATTTACACTTTGTACTGGTGACCACATCTGACTTGATATACGAGGATCACGTGATCCTTGGTCCCTGGCAGGAAACAAAGAGGTATAGAAGAGAGGCAAGGCGCTGCAGGTGTAAGCCTGGTCACTTCTGCAGGGTACAAAAGTACAAAGGTATTGGTGTTGAATGGTACATTAAAAAACCCAAAACACCCTTTCCCCTTGCCAACCCACTGTCAATCACTCTTCACTAATCATAAGAACAGAACAAATGCAGAACCTTACAGTACTAGGCTTCTTTGAAATGCTTTTGACAGACACAGTCCAAATTCCTGTAGGAAAGATTAGAATGTTTTTACCTGTGCTTTTCTGGGTGCTCCTGAGCACATCAGTGTACACACCTACTTTCTACAGCTTTTTTTCTCTACCCTCTCAGAGCACCAAGGGCAAAATACTGCCATTTGTCTTCCAACCCACCCACCACCACTACCGAATCCAAGTATTACCCAGCAGCAGCCAGAGAGCAGTGCAAGCTCTAACCACCACTGCTTTGTCAAATTTCAAATTCTTAGAAATTTCTTCAGAGCCATTTGATAGACATGTGCAATATGATAATGGATTGTTGGATATGCAACATAAATACAGCTGCAAAAACCTACATTTTGTGAACGTTACCACAGATTGCTAACTAGCTGCCCTAATGACTGCTAGAGGATGCTTATGTCCCACTTGAATGAACTTTCATTTTACCTGATCTTCTGAAGCAGCCATGTGATAACATGTTTGAATGGTGACACAGATCTGTCTGTACTGGAAGTTTTTAGAATATATTTCTGATGCTTTTTTTTCCCTACATATACAAAATAAATGCACAGGAAAGAACAGAACTTCATAGAGATTAAAACACTGTCTTGCTGCTTACTTGTACTCTCTCCACCACAACTGAAGTTAATGCAATGCTAATGAACAATGCAGCAGCATCTCCTTCCAGACTGCATACTCTTCTCATACACAAAAAGAGATTTTAAAGACTATATGCAACATACACCTGATGACTTTTGCCAAAGCAGTATCAAATCTCTACAATGAGCACAGTGGACAGCTGTAAAATATGGCATTTGCAACACCTGTAATCTGCTTTTTATTATGGAATTTAGAATTTAAATACTGCCACACAGAGATTAGAGTAGCAAATACTGTCAACTTACGTGTTGTAAATTACTGTTTTATGCTACAAAATAAAAGTTGTTCATTAACTGCTTCCTTCCCCTCCCTTAAAAAAGCAGGCTTATTTTGTTCAGACACAAGATATGATTATTTAATGAAGTAAGGGCCACTCATGGATGAAAGGCAAAAGGGAAAAACAAAGAAATGAAAACCACCATTCTTTAATACTAAATAACTTCGGTACATCTAAAGGCCTTAATGTGCAAATCTCTTGACTCCTTGTCTAGCCCATTCCTTTGCAGCTGAGGGATGTGAGGACGTGCTCTCAGCTGCCTCTGAAACATCCAATACAGACCAGTTTGAGAGACTCTAAAAGAAAGGACAAGCGGACCACAGGTTTTATTAGATGTCCCCATCCGACTCTGCCTCAAAGGCAGATAAGCTGCAATCATAGCTACATTTCAGTGAACTTGTGGTGGGAAGGAAAAACTATTTCAGCACCAGAAAATCCAGAACTGCTCCACAGATACTAATTCAAAACTGTCTTCTGCCCAGATTAATGCTTAGGAGAAATAAAATTAAGCTCTGAGCTTGCAGGTAATCACATTACACATTACCAGAAAGCTGTTGCTTGCTTGGATTTCATTCAAACACACCAGCTTCACTCTCATGATTTATGGAACTGCAGAAATCTCCACAGATATTTTTTTCCCCCTCTTAGCCCTCTGGTTTAAATATAACACAGTTAGTTAAGCTGAGAAACTGGGAAGGCAATTTACTTTGCTAACAATAAACCAAAGAAAAATATAGCTTTTCTTACTTAGAAGAAAAAATTGAACTCTTCTTCTATCTTAAATGCTAACTGAAACCATCCCTTCCAGGTAGAAACTATCAGTAAGAAGACCCTAAGTTTCTCAACTAACTCTGGCAAAACAGAATCACTGTTATTGAGAGGGATCCAGACAGAAATCACAAAATACAGAAGCAAAAACATACTATAGGAAAAGTCTAACATATCAGACTGCTTTATTGAATAAGTAAAGCACGTAGAAAGAAATCTCTGTAAAGACAAAAGCAGCCAGATATGGGGAAGAAAACCTCTTAGGAAAGTTCCTCCTGCCTTACCCATGAGGGGTTTGCCTCACAAGGCACCCTACTACCGTAAGAGTGGAGCAAAAGGCTACCAGAACAAATGCAAGTATTTCATGGATGCTTACTGTAAATTTCAAAGGAGCACAAAGACATCCCAGGATCAAGATACTTACTGAGTCACCACACAACCACAATTTGGAAAGGTCATTCATTTATCAAAGAATCAAAAACTGGGACCATAAATCACCTCTTACTTTTTGTCTGCTAAGTGCAGTTTAGCTGCGGCTAGACACAACATCAGGTAACCATCAAATATGCCAAAGTGCCCCAAGGCCTTGGGTACATTATACACTTGCTGTTGCCATGGAAATAATGATTCTGATTTAAGAAGTGATAGGCAGCAACCTGTCGTGGTCTCATTCTTGAATGTCCCAGAGGAACCTTGGCAATGAACACTAGGCTGAAATGCCTCATTGGAATTCCTGTGAAATCTCTATCTCCAGGAAGACTTTGCTGGTATTTTAAGGCCCCGTCACAGAATTCTAATGCAATAGTGACTCTACTGTTATTTTTTTTCTGGTGCCTTTTGTACTATCAACTGGGTGATAGTTGATAGTACAAAATCTTGCAAAAGTGCTGTTTACTGTGGGATTTACTACCACTGTAGACTGCAGAACAAAACATGCATTATAGACCCAATAAAACCTGCAACCCTTGGCAAGGAAGGTGCAGCCACAGAACAGACCTATGTAGAACAGAGCTGGTCGGACCTCTGCTTTGAAGCGCAAAATGCTGCTCAACAGTGACCGTATAGTCAAGACAAGAGACCACAGTTCAGCAAAACTGGAAACAGAGTGACCATAGTGGGATTCTTCTGTTTGTCATGTATTCTGATGCTCACTTTTCATAGTCCAGATTCTTACCTTTCTGCATTCAAATGTGAAATTGTGAACAGATCGGCTTTGTCATAATAAAAGAACAAACACAACGTCACCAGCTCTCAAAGATTTTTCCAATTGCTTAGGAAAATTTGCTTACTATAATGATAGTACAAGTTGCATGCAAGCCCTATTTGTGAAAGTATCGTTGTCACTCCTTCAGAATCTTTTCTTATTTATCATTTTCATGTTGTCATTTCCTGGATCCTTGCCAGAATCGTGAAGAGCTTCCCAGTTATTACTGCCATAAAACATTTCACCTAATTCAAGGCTCGCTACAGGAACTGCTGACCATGCTATACAGGATCAAGAAAGTCCTATTTAGGAGCAGCACCATTAATTGACAGTCCAGAATCTGGGCTACAGGGGCTATTCTTCCTGCCCCAGCATATGGCATGTTACATTTAAAAATTCCAGGCCTTATCAGCTGAAGATATAAGTAAAATCATTCCTGGTATATCCCTAATAGTGGCCTCATTTCTAACTCATTGGAAAATGACTAAAACACTATGAATGGTTGTGCTTTTCAGCCTATTTGATTTCTCTTTCACTGGACTCTATTCATCAGCTCTGCTGATACTATTGTAGCTGAAATCACATCAACACTTTCCAGGAAATCATTAGATAATGCCAGGCCAGATTCTCAGGTAATGAAAAATCTGCTTTCATATTTCGGCTTCATTCTATTTTACAAAAGATTTGCTTTCATGATACAGGAAAGGGTATGCACATGCATGAACTCTTTTTCCAGGCTCAGAACACCAATATGAGCATTATGCTCGTCTTGCTATCTGCTATCTGACACCTGCAGCTTTCACTCGCTCCCCTGAAAGGCAAAGGTACCCAGTGACTTGCGGGACAAGCCTTCATCTTGAGCTACCCAGCTTTCTTTATACCAGCAACTCTGCCCGGCCTTCCTTGAGCCAGCATCTTCTTTGTGGTGGGAGGCCATGTTCCATCACCTAAGCAACACTTTCTTTACAACCTTTGAGGTCTTTCAAAAAGAGGTTTGATGTTGAGTTTTCCAATGCAGCGTTGAGGCAGCTGGCTAGTTCCTCTGTCTTTATTCAGTGGATATTTCTTGTAAGAAATGCTCAGCTGCTGTAAAACTGTAGAACACCCTGGCTTCAATGGAACTTTGCCATTTTGTATCCTTTGAAGATTTGACCCATCTGGAAAGGATAAATTTTAAATCATCTTATGAGGAAAGAAAAAAAAAAAAAAAGAAAAAGAAATCACTGGTGAAGTATTTCTCCTTTTCTCCAACTTGGTGCACTGGAGGAAAACCCTTTAAGTTAAGAATTATAACACACTGTTAAAATATCTTATCTGTCCAGCAATTCAATAGCCTGTAAAATTACCAGGGCTTGTTCAGAAAGTAAACAGAAGAAAATACCAAAAGCACAATTCCAACCAGGTTTTCCCACTACTCCAGTACTTTCCAATTAACATCCAATCTGTTGTTTACATGCATGGAAGACAGGAGTTTATTTCATGCGCTTGACTCAAATAATAGCCTCAGTGGCAAAGTACAATGGTATTTGATTCTAGTGCTTTCATCTTCAGTGGTTCATTGTCCCCTCTGCCAAGAACACAATTTGGCTCAACCCACTGACTTGAGGAAAAAGAAAATAACCCACACCTGCTGGTGTGTTCTATAGCAAGTGCTATTTTCTGTTGATATCAAGGATATCTAAACTCATGTTTCTTTATTTTAAATCATAATAAAAAATTGCCTTTTTTTTTTTTTTTTGGGGTGTGTGTGTGTGTTTGCATGAAATTTTGATTCACCTTCTTTTGCACTCTTGTGGCATCTTCCCAAAACACACAGGGTTTAAGGGCCTCGCACTCAGCTATTTATTTGCTGCAGAACCTCAGGGAAAGGACAATGTAATATTGTTCCCACCAGGGAGCAAACAGGGAACTAAACAGAGAAACAAAACATCACAATTTACCTTCTAATTCACTGCCCTTCCCACCTTAGGCGAGGGAAGACGCTTGCCCCAGCTCCTTAAGGGCACAGTCTGCTTTCTCCAAGATGCTGTTCTAGCTGCTCTGGCCTATGTGTTAGAGGAGGAAGATTCTTTTTTCCTTCTACAGCAAATAGGCTCACTAAAATCAATTAGGATAACCATAAACTGAGCTACCAGTTAAGATGAATGAGACAGAATTCAACTTTTATTAGTTTTATTTCATGTTTTGTAATAAAACTGTCATTTTGATGATTGTGACCATGCACTGCAAGCCACTTATTTCAGTGGAGCATACTTCCCTTTGCAAATGGCATGCTGCCCGTTTTGTGTGACTTGGTACTTTCCCCTTTCTACCCCGTGGCTTTTACTCTACGGTGACGGGTAGTTCAGACCAAAGGGGCTGTGGGACCCCTGGCCAGATTGTGATTTTATGCACCATTTCTACAGCAAGCAACTGTACTACTACTACTACACTACTCTTCCTATACCAGCATCATATTCCTTCCCCACGGTGGCAGACATCCCTTCTCTGCCCCAAAGGGGATGTATCATGCTCTGGTTGGGGATTGTGAACCATAACACTAACAAGGGCAGTAAAAGAGAAAAGAGAGTTAAACATGCATTAGAGGTGCAGGTAGTTGATCATGAGTAAACTCCCAGTGCGAGTATGAGAATCTGAATTGCCAGATTCCAGGAGCAGCTTCCTCAGAAATGGTCATTCCATTTTAAGTAGAACAGGCACACTTTTCTTATCACAGCAGCCTCTGAACTTAATTAACCCCTTCAATCATCAGCTCTTAAGAAAATAGTAGATGCCTGATACAAGCTTCTGAGCTGAATTTTACTCCTAATTTCAAACAAGCACACAAGATATGCAGCTTCAAGCTAATAGGTGCTCCAATCACTAATGTCTTTCCACCAGGGTGCAGACTTTGAAGAAGACTTTTAAAATCTCTTAACTAGGCATTGCAAAAGATGAAGAACACTCCATTTTAACCCTTCAAAAAAGTCAGTGCCCTAAGCTGCTACGCTCCCTAGCACAGCACGTTAGTAAGGTGAGACCCAGTCTTCTGTGCAGACATACTGGGCACTTCTCGCAGTAAACTGTTCTTTTTAATGAGGTTAGCCAGCACTGGAAAGACCAAGCCATAAGAAAATTCAGCATACCATCTGTACAGTACCACACAATCCCACATGGAGGCAAACAATCATAAAGAACTCTGGAGAGAAAATAAATAGCATTACTTTTAAAAATTGGCAGCTCTACTGCACTACCCTGGTCTTCTATGTCTTTTAACTGATCACTGGACAACTATAAACTTGTTTTTTGCTGACTATATACAATGTGAATCTTAAAGTAAGAGAGTTTACAACAGTGTTTAAGACTGGTGTTAGTAGGGAAATGAAACGTACTGACCAAAAGTATAAAAGAATGAAGTACTACTTTTTGACTGATAAATTTATAATACTTAAGATTATTCTTATCCTTTCCTCAGGATAAAAAATATTACAAGGTTAAGAACATTTTGAAAAAGAAGAAAGTTTGTAAATTCTGACTATAAAGTCCCTTTTCTAAGTCCCTTCATAAATAAATGTAAGGTGAACATTTGATTTTATTTTTATTCATTGGTAGTTATGTAATAATAAAACATATGCAATTATTTTGCTTAAAATCATTGACCCAGACACTCCAGATCATAAAAGAATGACTAGGTAAAACACTCAGCACTGTCAATACAGCCACTGGATTCTTTCCTGAAAGAAAACCACTTGTAGAGTACCTGTCTGAAGATTCGTATTTGTCATGCTGGTGCAAGGATCGTTATAGATGACAACACTGGGGGTTTTTAGTTTCTGTTGTGCATACTAATGAGATAGCTTAAGAGCTGATATCAAATGTATTTTAATTCTATGAACTCTGGCACCCTACTGAATTATATATGAATATATGATGTCTTTTACTTACTATAATTGAGTTTGAGAATTCTAGATTTAGTCTCACACTTAAACCTTCCTTTTTGATACAATACTAACATTGTGGCTTTGCTATACTTCTACGAACTCCAGATGGAATAAATGTGCTTCATCTTTGGATTTGCAAAGCAGAAGGAGTTACTACAGCCTCATGGTATTCCACTTCTAGGTAGTTTATGGGAAAGCGTGCACACATTTTAAAAAGAATAAATAAAAAATCTCTGTTGATAAAAGCCTGGCACAGATCACAACTTGCACCATTTCCTGATCTTTAAGAAGACTTCTTTATTCTGATTTTTCACACACCTAATATTTGTGAGACTGATGTGTGCAGGTCTGGGCTGCAGTTGTTCACCTGCTGCATCCAAGTGATTTGGATGAAGCTCCAGCCTTTGCCTTTGTTGGGCCAAATTAGCAAAAAACCCACACAATCTTAATCATCTCTTTAGTGAGGATAGTCTGATGAAACAGAACTGATATTCCTCTGACATAGCAGGTGAGAAAAAGGCCAGCAGAAGGAGTCCAGCCCTGACTTCAAACTCTGATTGCACTCTCAAACATAGCATGTACCTGGGAAAAACAATAGTCCATTACAATTACTGCTGAGCCTAACACAGAACTGAAAAGAATGCATTAATACCTGAATGTCAAGCTTGCTGCCTTGAAAAAAACAAGGTATCTCCTGATCCCGTGCTGAAAACTGTTTCACTGTTACGGACAAAGCAGCTCAGTATTTCCAGCATTGTTGCAGGTTTAGAAAAACCTCAAGACTTTCACCGTCTAGCAGGGCTTAGTTGATACCAGCAAACAGATACACAATTTGTAAATTTGGGCTCCAATTCAAAAAAAGCAAACACAGATATGCTAAATCTAACCATATTTTTAAATGCAATTTTGAAGTGCCTTTACTTTCATATAGCATTAGGAATATGGAAAGACATCCCACCAAACTTGGCTCTAAATGACTATTAAATGCAATCACATATTATCATCATCATCATTATCAAATGGTTTGGGTTGGCAGGGACCTTAAAGATCATCAGTCCCAGCCCCCCTGCTGCAGGCAGGGACACCCCCACCAGCCCAGGCTGCTCCCAGCCCCGTCCAGTCTGGCCTTGGGCACTGCCAGGGATGGGGCACCCACAGCTGCTCTGGGCAGCCTGGGCCAGCACCTCGTCACCCTCACAGGGAAGAAT
>JAVJGJ010000003.1:4274369-4296955 GCA_035590215.1 Microhierax caerulescens | reverse complement strand
GGGCGAGGCGCTGGCCCAGGCTGCCCAGAGCAGCTGTGGGTGCCCCATCCCTGGTAGTGCCCAAGGCCAGACTGGACGGGGCTGGGAGCAGCCTGGGCTGGTGGGAGGGGTCCCTGCCCGTGGCAGGGGGGCTGGGACTCGGTGGGCTATAGGGTCCATTCCAACCCAAACCATTCTATGAAAGGCAACATGGAGAGCTGGTGTGTTAGGAAACTATTGTTCTCTGCCTTTCTTGTAATTAAGTCTAGACATAATTGCTGAGGCTTACTTGTTCAGTTGTTGATGTTAATAGCTTATTCCTTTAGCCTCTGGGAAGGTAAAAAAACCCAGTTACAGACACCTTCTGTTTTTAAATGAAAGCTCTATGCGGACTAACTTTTTTTCTTCAAACCACTTGTCAAAGGACAATATCCCTGGCTTTGTGTGCAGAAGCAGCCACCTATTCAAGGATTTAGACCACCTTACTCTCCAGAGATTTCTTACTTTGTGCGCTGACTCCAGGTATAGCTGAAAGCTGGGCTCTGGAAGGTATTCCAGACTGCTGAAAGTTGCTGTTGGGTTTTCCTTTTTCTCCCCAGAAAGATTCAGTTATTGAGTGTCCAGCATAACTTCTTGGCTGTTACTGGTTAAGGCCTGTTAACTCGGGGGAATTGGCACTGGATAAAGGAGTTCCAAGGATAGAAACCTGAGAAGAAAGGAATTTAGTTGCTGAAAGTGGTCCTAGAGATACATTACAAGCTGGGTCCTTAAGCAGATAATCAATTCACGTAGTTTGGTTTCAAAATGACAATGGAGAGTTGAGAGCAAAACCAGTTGTCTCATGTTTTTCTTTTTGGATTTAAAATAAATAAATCCCAATTTTCCTAATCATAGGAAGTTCAAAAGTGTTCTCCATCTGTTTTGTTACTGTCTGTCTCTGATATGTTGCTTCATCATTGCTCTGCAGCCTGTACGTTGGAAGTACCATCATACCATCACTTCAGTTGGATCTTTGAGCGCTTTTTCCTTAGTTCCCTTTCACAGAACCGTATGATCATGAGTCTCATCTTTCATTTTAAAGAGTGTAGCTGGCATTGCCTAGTTGCAAACTTGAAAAGTGGACCTGAAGGACTCAAACCTGAAAGGAAAAGGAAAAATACTTGAAATTGTTTCTTTTTTAGTTGTTCAATACAAATAAGTGGATCATCCTTTTTGAAGACAATCTCTTTTTTTTTTTCTTTTTTTTTTTTTTTTTTTGGGGGGGGGAATCTTACCCTTCCTACAGTTCTGAATATACATTAATAAATCAAATCTTGTCATTTGCATCTTAAAAATAGTAGACCTGTACCTCTCTTTATTCAACTAATTTGAATCTTACAATCTTAATTGGAGAAGGAACAATTCCAAACTCTAATAAACACATCTCAGTGCAGTTTTGTGTTGGTTGGAAGTTACTAATGCTTTCATGTTCTCCTTTGTCAGAAGGATGATCCCATATATTGATTAAAATTAAGCATTGCACAAAACCTTTATAATCTCAAAGGACACTAATTTTTTCTCTCTGCATTGCCTTCTGAATAACTTTTTGTACCCCAGCTAATCTACTCGCTGTCTATTTTTTTTTCTTTAACAGAAATTTTGCACAGTGAATTGATTTCTGATTTTGCTTATATTCAGCTTTTATGAAACATGCCCATGGGCACTTCCAGGGCACATTAATGTGAATAAGTGTAAAAGTGGACAGCTCTAGCTCTGTACTATGTAGCTGTAGGATAGGGAGCCTAAGTCTGTTTTTGCATATACTGATTGGTAGGGATGATCACAAAGAACATTTAAATTATTTCTATGCCAAACCATTTATTGTCTTGTATTGGTTTATACCTACACAGCTTTGCTAGCTTGGGTAATTGTCTTCATACACAGCCATAATGAATAATCTGTGGTTTTGGCTGTGGGTTTTTTGTTTGTTTTGTTTTATTTTTGCATTGTTAAAGACACAAATTGATTTAACTGCATTATTTTTGAAGAATCATGCCAAACAGAGTAGCATCTAAGTCATACTTGAATTTGGTCTGTCTGGCCGAAACCGTATGTAATTTATATTCTTTCCCTTTAGAACTGGGGCATTAAGTGCCATCTGTAAAACTACAAGCTCCTGAAACAACCAGTTGCTTGAGGCAGCCCCAGAGCATGTAATTTCTCAGACAAACTCTAATGAACTGTCTGGGCACGTTTCTTCTAACTAACCAGCCCTGCAACCCTGGGTTTTGCTTCTGATTTTAAGAGGGTGCTTATCTGATACTGACCCCTAAAAGCTTGTATGCTGCACTAACCGTAGATTTACACCAAACAGTTCTTTTTTCTTGTAGTGCCAATGGTGTGAATTAGTCCTTCTAGGTTGACCCTGCACCATGTTTAAAACTTTGGGAAAGGCGATTGAGCCCAGAATAAAACCAGCAATCCAGCCCTTGAGAATTGTTAACATGGTTAAGTGCCTAACCACGGCGTGGTGGTTCTGTGTAGGTACAGCTGAGTCTTGCAGTGGCTCTGAACTACAACACTTCAGTTTGATCCATGTTGTGATGAAAAGGCTGAAGATTTGGGAGCTGATCCTGCCAGACCACCAAGTGGAGGTGGGGTTGGTAATTTCTGGTGCCAGGTCAGGCAAGGATCTGTATTTGGCAGGTGGAAGCCAGCATCTATCCTGAAAGGGAGTAGTCATATAGCTGAGAAATGCTCTGTGGCAAATTCTGAAAAGTCATAGCAACCAAACAAAATGTTTCAGAAAGGTAAGTAAGCAAAGGCACACTACAGGGACTGTTTGTTATCTGTGAGTGTGACTACTGTGTTCTAAATGGAGATTTGTTTATAAGGAAACAGTAACACAAGTGGGAAGATGGGAATTCTCCCGCCTGTCAGTGACTTTTCATTGCAGTGCAGAACGCAATGATTGGAATAGACAGGCTCTGTGATGTAGTTAGTAGGACACTCACTAGATGTTCTGTGTGGCCTGGAGAGTCATTCCTACCCCCTGCTCTGGACTTTTCAGACCGGACATTTGTCAGACCTGTGAATTTGCGTGGCATCTTGTCTTGGCTACAGCCTCACCGTGCTTCCGTAGCATGAATAATACAACAGCGGATTCACTGCTGCGCGTAGCAGTTGTGCCGTGCCAGTAATCAACATAAACAGGTTGGCAAAATGTCTTGAATACTGGTTAAAATTACCACTCTGAGCGCAACATGGGAAAGTTATGACAAGGTTAATCATTTGTTTAAACATTAAATTTCTGCTGTTCCTTAGCAAGATGCTGCTAACAGACTCTCTTCCAGGCTACCACTTAATTACAATTAGTATGGTTACAAGGTTAAGCAGTAAGGTCTTTCAGCAGGTCAAATTATTCATTAACAACCTCTGGGCAAAGCCTAGCCAGCTCATGTGCTTAAAAAACAATTAGACTTATCCCTGATTTTACTAAGTCTCTCTTTGGTCTTGAAAGTTCAGCATCAGATTTGGAAGGGACTAGACCTGCAGTCGGTCCTTTGGGGCTACACTTTCTCCCTTCTTCAGTGCAGGATTCCTTCTGTTCCTGTCTCTGTAATTAAGCATCGACTAACAGCGCTGGCTTCAAAATGGCTGCTAATAGCTTTTTAATAGTGCTTTTTCTTCTGGTGTCTCTCCTATAATTTATTTTTTTTTAGCATTTTCACTGAAAATCCAAACTGTGAAACTTGAATTCTCCTTTCTGTCCCTTGGCACAAGCAAAATACTGGGAGACAGTGACTATGCCCTGATTCTTTTCAGGGCTTCATCTACAAAGAGTTGAGGGTTTTTTCTTTGCATTTAGCTTTTGGCAGATGTAAAAGCATTGCTAGCAGAACAGTCATCACTAATGCTCTGTACCCCAGTGTTGTGATGGGTATGTCCCAAGGATTCCGGGTTACCAACCACGAGCCCAGTATTCTCCCTTCTCCTCAAAGAACTATCTATCTTTATTTACATTGTTATTTGTGTTAAAGTAGGTCACCAGTTAAATGGAATTTCTTCATGTGAATTTCGCCATCAGAATAGGATTTGTAAAATATACAAAGCTATACAATGTTAAAATAATAATACTGCTGTGCTAGCAGGTAGAAGCAGCCTTGAGCTTGTCAGGATTGTCTCTTGGAGAGTCTGCAGGTAGCAGTTGCTAGGACATACCCCATGGCTCTGAGAATCAAATAATTTTGTAAGGAATCAAAAAGTAAAATTACATTTTGTGGTTTTACAAGCAAACTTATATTTTAAAGTAATTTTAATGGAATGACATAATGCAAAATGGCAACTAATTCCCTAAAGCAATGTAGCAACTTCAGGTTATACAGGCTGTTCAACTTCAATGTGACAAAGAATGCTGCTGTAAAAAACGAGATGGTGAGAGATTAGATGCATTCCCTGTGAGCTAAGAATGTGCATCCTTCTCAAAAGGAGCTGAAAGTAACAGCAAATTGGCACTGCCCTACCTTGGCTCAGTGTTGCAGCATCACCCCAAGTGGAGCTTTCATAGTCCACTTCTGAAATTGCAGTTAAACAGAGAAAGCAAAAAGCTGGTTTTAAAGGACCACTGGCCTTCTCTGTTTTCTACAGCCTGCTAATTTTTAACAGCAAGAGCTTAGACTTAGAAATCTTTACCTACGTGCTACAGTACAAGCAAAAATAGAGCATGTCTTTTTTTTTTCTGATGAATGCAAAGTGAAGAGGAGCAGTCTTTAGCATTTAACTGCATTTCTAGATAAAACTGAATGGACAAGGAGGAGAATGTGATTCCTGACAACATGTCCTGAGGCATCCACTCAATGACCACTGTGCAGTCTGAAAGGAACCTTTTTAATTCCCCTACAAGAAACCTCTTCCTGTCTGCACTTTTGCAGAAGCTGTAGGTTTTTTTCATTCTTGCTTGGGAATCAGTCAGAACTCTATCTTGTTTCCTAAAACCACACGTTCTGTTGGCTTTGTGCTTCCCAAAACGAACCTGTCGCGTTGGCTGGCAGACTCAGAGAGAGAACCAAGTTCTTTGCTCTTTCTCTAGATGACAGTGTTGAACCGAGAAATTATTTTGTGTGTGTCTTGTGTCATAAAGTTCTTCCTGTGTCTTTCAGATGCTCCCTCGCTGGTGTTACTTACTGATAGAAAGCACAATTATATCTCTTGTGCCCTAAGGGACCCCCAACCTCTCCTCTGTGGCTGGCTCTGCTTCAGCAAGCAGTACAGCACGGGAGGAACGGATCTGTACAGGGAAGCAATTGAAACTGGGAAGCGGCCATCCATAATTTGTTCTGGGGGTGGGGGAAGCTACTGCCCTTTTTCTCAGAGAATTTTTATGGCCTGAATGCTCGCTGGAGGTTGGAGCACATTAAAAGCACACCTGGCACACAACTTTCAGTTTACTGTCACCTAAAGTGCTCCCCTTAGCACAGTCTGAGACAGCTGTGTGGTACAAACGGAGCCAAGGAAGCAGGGACCCTGCGAGGTTTGCTGCAGCAGTGCTCTCCGCATCCAAACCCACATGCTAACGCAGATGTACCCCTTCAGCTCCTCTGCAGAGCTAAGTGCCCACCTTCCCTTCGTTCCCCTTTGCAGCAGCCTGGCTGGTGCTCTGTTTTAGCTCGTAGGGATGGGATGGACAGGCTGGTGTGGAGGTTGGTAGGTTAGCTCATTGCAGTTAGAGAAAGGAAGGGTTTGGAAGAATCACTACGGTAGTTAACTTGGGTGCAGTTGCAACACTTACTAAATAGTTCTTTTAGTAAAAAGATGCATATGTAAAAATATCTCACATGATTATCAAAACAAAATATTGAATATAAGTAGTAGACAGGAAAGCATTTAGGTGTCTCATCACCTGCGTGTTTTAATTGGGACTCAAGAAGATTTCTTGGTCGTTTCTTATTGTGATGGTCAGCATGTGGCAGGAATCCTGACTTCTTGGGGTTGCTGCTGCTGAAAGAGCAAATGAGAGTTTATTGTTTAACCTTGTAACCATAGTAATTGTAATTAAATGGTAGCTTGGGAGTGAGTTCATTAGCAGCATCCTGCTAAGGCAAAGCAGAATATGAAACTATTCCATAAAACAAAAATTCTGCCAAAATTCTGTTCACAAATATAGAAAGACTTTATTTGATTTGTCTAAACAAAATGTTTCATTTTTAAAGCAGTAAGAGAGAGCCAAGCTATACACTTTGACAATTCCCTGTTGAAAACATGACCAGCATTGACATATTCCTGCAAAACGATTTGATTCTATCTAAACTGTATTTTATGATAGGTAAATTTTCCCCTTTAATACATTCCAGCCAGTTCTGGCTGTACATGCTGACATGACATGCCTTAGCTATCACAGTGGCGATGATACAGAAGCTCGAGGCAGGCAAGTGAGGCTGAGCAACCCCATTGTCCCTGTGAGGAAGGCTCGCTGCAGCCTGCAGCTGGAAGTAAGTGGACCTTTTGCTTTGTCCACAATGGCAGAGCTAAATGAAGAATATCACTAACTGATTAAACAGTGTAGGTCGTATTTTCTTCTGCAGGAAAGAGCTTTTTACAAAAACAACTTTAGGGTTGGGATGTCATAGAACCATAGAATTGTGTGGGTTGAAAGGGACCTTAAAGATCATCAGTCCCAGCTCCCCTGCCACGGGCAGGGACCCCTCCCACCAGCTCAGGCTGCTCCCAGCCCCGTCCAGCCTGGCCTTGGGCACTGCCAGGGATGGGGCACCCACAGCTGCTCTGGGCAGCCTGGGCCAGCACCTCGTCACCCTCATAGGGAAAAATTTCTTCCTCATATCTAATTTCTTCCTCATATCTCATGTAAATGTGCCTCCTTCAGCTTCCATCCATTCCCCCTTGTCCTGTCGCTATGTGCCCTTGTCAAAAGCCCCTCTCCAGCTTTATTGTCAGCCCTTTAGGTACTGGGAGGCTGCTAAAAGGTCTCCCCGGAACCTTCTCCTCTCCAGGCTGAACAACCCCAACTCTCTCAGCCTGTCTGTAGGAGAGGTGCTCCAGCCTCTGATCATCTTTGTGGCCTCCTCTGGACTCGTTCCAACAGGCCCATGTGTTATGCTGGGGCCCCAGAGCTGGACACAGTGCTGCAGGTGGGGGTCACAAGAGCGGGGCAGAGGGGGACAATCCCCCCTCTGGACCTGCTGTCGGTCACGCTTCTTGTGATGCAGCCCAGGATGCGGTTGGCTCTCTGGGCTGTGGGCGCACACGGCCGGGTCATGTTGAGCTTCTTGTCCACCAGCACCCCCAGGTCCTTCTCCTCAGGGCTGCTCTCAATCCACTCTCTGCCTGGCCTGTATTTGTGCTTGGGAGTGCCCCAACCAATGTGAAGGACCTTGCACTTCACCTTGTTGAACTTTCTGAGATTTGCACCAACATGCATTGCTCTGTCAGATTTTGTGAATTATCACAAAAGAGGAAAAAGAGGCCCATAAGAGCTCACAAAACACTGAAAATAATATAATTTAATCTCATGAGCGGCGCAGATATTTCCCAAATGCAGCCCTAAACACAGAGCAGGTTCAATATCCAAGTTAAACAAGGCAGTTATTAACCAGATTTCTAGCTCATCTTCCTGACACCACTGACCTACAATGTGGGGTTTTTTACAGTCTGTATTGTCCTAATTCTCTTTTCTGGTGAAGAGGCATATGTAACTAACCAACAACAGAAGCAATTTCATATGACCTTTTCAGACCAAGTCTATCATTCAAAGAACCTACAATCACTTACCAATGCAATTCAAAAATACTAAAATAATACCTCTGGCACAGGGCAACCACTCTCCATAATTCTGAATACTTTGATTTTAAGCATTATGTATATCTTGTAACATCCATTATCTATTCGGTTCATTTATCTGTCTGATCCGTTTATTTTTAAGGTGTGCTTTTACTATGGACCTAATCACCACTGGGGTCTGAGAACTTGGATTAATTTAGCTGATGCGTATACAGCCACACCAAAAAGCTAGATGAGACTAACCATGCTGGAACAAACAGCCTATATCCTACCTGCAAAAAGGCATGAAAGGAGTAACCAAAGTCTAGCATACACCTGCAGCCTTATCAGTTGTCTTGGACTTAAAGATCAAAATCATTTAAGAAAGTGTTGCAGAATTTGTGTATAGACAGGAACAACCACCGCTAAAGAGCCTAAATTATTTTTGCAGAGAGAACACACAGTTCATAAATACCTCATCTTAAAAGCTATATCACATGTATTGCATTTACTAAGTAATAATTAGAACACAAATAAATAGGGTGCCAAAGGAATCTCTGTAATTTTCTTTATAATAGAATCTTGGAGGACTTTTTTTCCCCAGCTCAGTAAGAGACATTAAAGCTATTCATCATCCTGTTAGCAATATGGTAAATTTCTACAGGGGCATATGGAACTAAAGTGAACTTGTGTTTTCTAGCTATGACTTTTAAAAATTAATCTATTCAGATTTGGTTTTATTTCTATCAAAAGTTTTCAGCCATCAAATCCATCACTGCTCTCCTGAACGAGTTAAAAATCTAAATTCACTTGGAGTAGGAAGCACTATTTAGTTCATGAGAAGCACTAGTATGTAACGGGTATCAAGATCCAAAAAGAGCACAAGTACATGAACCTTTCCCCAGATGTGGTCACATTTTTACACCCTGAATTTCTACCAGGTTTTCTTTCTTCTTCCATTTCATTTTTTGAAATCAGGCTCTGAACTAGCCCTTTCATATATATTTTCAAAAAAAAAGAGATTTAATTTATGTCATAGGGTTCTTTTAAAAACACTTTTCCTGGTCTCAAGTTTAGAACATATAGCTCAATGTATTTACTGGAGTCACCTGAATAAGACTTAATATACGCACGGAACTTAAACTTTCAAACCCAAATATTTTGAATTATCTGTTCCAAAACTGTTCTAAATTAGTAGAAATATTTTCTCAGCAACAGGGCTTTGGACTAAAGAACAGACATAACTGAGTTCAGTCCAGAAATGGTGACTAGAGGATAATATGCAGGAATTTTGGTGAATCAGAAACTGGCCTTATGTATTATCTCTATTATTTTTCTCTTCTTTAGTTTCTCTGTTACTATTTTAAAAACCAAGAATCCATTTTTGGCATAATATATCTTAAAAATCATAGACTTCAATTAAAACTCCTAGAACTCAAATCAATTCAGTTCTGCATGTAACAGTGAAAGGTTGATGCACTAAGTGATAGACATATCAGCACTAGCTCTGCTGCTCAGTTGTGAAGAAAAGCTCTGCCTCATTTTCTAACACTGCGGGGGTTGAAAAAGCACCATTGTTTCATATTTAAGTTCGTAAGACATGACAACCAGTCTGAAGTAGCTAAGTTCACACTTCAAAAATTCCCATGCAGAGCTCTCACTACACTTAAGTTATCCTTATTGATTTTCCCTGTAGTATGCAGCTTAAAGAAAAAAATTGGTTTAAAGTCTGAAAGTCTGCAGGCTTGACGCATCAAGATTCTACCATCTAAGAAGTCCGTGCTTAAAGTGCTCAGAAGCTTCTACAAGATTTAAATGCACAGTTTTGTTAAAATACATGCCATCAACATAACACTGAACAAAATAATATGCCATTATGTTGTGTTTCTTTCTACAATGATTCAACCCTTTGATGACCATCATTTTTTAATATGCCAATGGTTATACTGTAAACAAGCAGAATGAAGCTGAAAGACATGTCAAAAGAAAGGGATATTATAAACAAAGAACAAATGTGGATGTACCTTTGGGGACAGAGATCTATATGGTACTACTTACAGTTCGAAAGGGAGTACTGAAGTAAAGACGCAAAGGTTATTTGTTAAAGATGATTATGTTTTCCAGCATCTGCATCAAGATGCCCAAGTATATGGGTCTTTAGCATAAATATTTCTAAAAGTTTGGAGTTATTAGGAACAAATAAAAATGCATATAAAAAGCTGATACTTTTTTTGCATCCCACAGTCTTGCAAAACACACCACTGATTTTAGAAAGTTAAGTACATACATACATTTATTCCAAATGACTATTTTTAAGCCAAGCCTTTTCAGGACATTACATAAATCCTTGAAACCAGCAGTTTATAATGAAAACACCATCAGACTGTTAACTAAAGCACTGTGATTAGTGCAGCTACAAGGAAGAAATTTTATCTACTCTATATATCTCTCAGAATAAAATAACTATCTCTCAGCAAATCTATGCAGAAAAGGTTATAAAAATAAAATCTGTGAAAAAGATTCCAAAGAGTGGAATGAAAGATTAAAGATAAAATGAAGGGATCCCAGGAAAGATCATAGCTTCTGTAGGAAATGCCAAAGTGTTGAAGGGCTTACCTCTATCTGTGCGATAGGTTGTATGACTCGTGCTTCTTGCTCTTGGATCCAACAACAGCACGACAGCAAGCAGTTTTACTCTGGATCATCTGTGAAAGAACCAAAACCAAAGATGTTTTGAAGGAGCTGTGCCGGTTAAAAGATGCTGTACAGGTTGTACAAAGCAATGGAATAATGTGAAAGGCTGGGCCCTGGCTGTCACTGCTTTCCCTCCTAAACATCTCTGAGGGAAGGTTCGGTGAGGTGTCCCTGCTGTGTGTTCCTAGAGATGCAGGTGGCCGGGGAAGGCTGAGATCCCTGCTCTGATGCGTAGGATACCGTCACACCCTCAGGCTGACCGAAGCTCCTGAAGGATGCTAGACTTCCCTCATCCTGCAATCCATGTTTCATGAGTCTTCAGGTGACAAGGCCAACATGCTGATGAGGCAGCCAAAAAGAGCAGTGAAAGCTTCTGCAGGACCAGCAAGGTGAATCATCCCACCGTGCAGTCAAAGGAGCAGCAGAACTTATCTGGACTTGTTTGAACACGAGGGAGATGGGAGGACTGGGATTACTCCCTTAGGCAGCCCAAACCACTGTACCAAGCTTTGCTGTTGCACCTAAATGCACCAAGAAGGACTTGCTGAAGGTGCAAATGGGCGACTGACCAGGCAACATACATTCACTGCGATGAGAAATGGCAGGTTTGCTCCTTAGTGCAAAACCACTGAGCTTTGAGAGGGACTGTGGCAATGAGATGCATCCTCTACAAGTCAGGCCTGTTGTTATGGCAGCAGGGACCTGCAGTGAACAGGGGGTTAATTTGTAGACTCAAGAGAAGTCTTGAGACCTGAAGAAACTGCCTATCAAAGATGGGAAAAATTAGGCTTAATTGTAAAATCAAGCAAAAAGGGGGGCATCTATGCCTTCCAAAATGACCCAGAAAGAAAGCCATCAGATTCCCTGAAAACATGGGCAGCCCCTCCACCCAGTCTCCATTTCACTTTGCCAGCAGCAGTAATTACTAAGCAGAACCGGGTTAGTTAGGGTTGGAACCGGCTGGAGGGAATGAGCGAGCAGGGGAAATAGAAGCCTGAAAAGTTTCTGACAGGAAGTCAAAAGCCAGGCAGACATGGGTATAAATCACAGGCAGAACCACATTGGACAGGCACATCATCTCCAAGGGGGCTGCTGGTGTGTTGTCATGGCTGGCACCCAGAAGCTTCCCTCAGACTAGTTTTCAGTTGCAACTGGCTAACATCAAAGTTGTACTGCAAATTCTTTACTGCTTTCAATATTAACATATTAATGGTGTACTACAGAGTTTATGGTCCTTTCTCCAGGCTGTGGGTGATGTAGCTTGTTTCTTTATTAAAGCAGCTGTAAAAACCATTTGGAGATGTACACGAGGTAAAGCAGGCTCCCTGTCCAGTTTGTCACTAGCATGCTTTCCTCTCCTCTGCACTGGTATTTAATTTAGCAATGCTGTTCAGCTCACTAACAGATTTTGCAATCTAACGCTGAGACAGCTGAAAAGGTCAATTAGAAGAACATATCTTAATATCAAATTCCATTCCATAAACCCACTCATTCATAAAACAGAATGAAAGAAGATGAACATTATTATAACTCGTGCATTCTGCTAATTGTAAATTCCCAGTTGTCATCTAGGTTTGTGGCTTTGCCAAAAGATTTGTGTAGAAAGAGCTGTAGAGGTGCCAGAAGGCAATGTACTGCTTCAAGCACAAATTCCTTCTCACCCTTCCTGTTTGGCAGGCAAGTGCTTGTTTGCCATGGCATACAGCTCAAAAAAAAACTGTTAGAGGAGATCTCGGCTCTGCTGGAGCACACAGTCCTGTATCACCCACCTTTAACTGGTGAGACTACCCAGATCAGTTGAGTCATTGCAGTATCAACTTGACAACATCTGATTCTCTAGTAGTTTTGAGACAGGATGTTCTTTCAAGCAGCATAAGCACCTACTTGTAGCTCCCATTTTAGACATTTACTCTTTTTAGCACTTATTAAGGCCCAGCATCCAAAGCTCTTTGAAAGGCTTGTGGATGGAAGCTAAAAGCAAACCTGGCAATCCTTCAGACCTCTGGACCTGGTACTTCCTGATAACTAGCCTGAGTTTAATTGTATTTGTATTCAAAAAATAACACGGGCATGAGAAGGATGGAGTGTAACAGAACTCCAGAACTTCCAGACTGGAGGTGTCTTTGCCTTGTACTGACTGTCACAGTTGACTTGAGCAGTCTCTCACATTACTCTGAAATCTGATCAACTCTCTTTTCTTCCATCTCCATGTCTTTTTGTCTGGAAAGCAGTTCTTGTTATGTCAGTGCTTCAACAACAGAGACAATTTTTTATTTTTTTCTAGAACGGTACTTAACTTCTGCAAGGACAAAAAATACATAGCACAGATGCATACTGTGAAGGGGATATAATGAAGCAGCCCCAGCCACACCACCATCATGGTTGTAAGAAAGGTGCGGGATCAGGTGCAAGGAGAGCCCTGTCATGTAAAGTGGCCCTTGTGGAAGTAGGTTGGAGCTCTGGTAGATCCATGGGGAAACAGACTTGTTAGACAGAAGTTAGAATAGATTCTCTACATAAAAAATGGTCTCAAAGTTACGCTGGCATTCATTTAATTGTGGTGTGGGTGTTTTGGATTTTTTAAAGATAAAATTGATGGGTTACCTTTCTTCCTGCGATAAATTGTTTGGGATATGAATTTCATTGATTAAGTTTATTAAAAGATCATATAATCAGAGAATAAGGCTTTCACTTCATAAATAGTTGGCAATTTGTTAAACTATGAAAATTGCTTAAAAAGCTTTCTTACATTTCCTTACAATTTTATTCTCTGAGAAACTAGTTACATATTGAATTTACAAAATGAATGATACAGTTAAAATGAGATTTATTATACTGCCTTATGAAATATGTTCAAGAAGTTTATTAATGTCACTCACCCAGACAGAATCCAATCCTGCACACATCTGCACACACACTTTCATCTTAAACATGTAACAGGTCCAATCCATGCCAACACGTGAGCGTCCAGTAAAAAGAAACATGTGCGCAAGTGCTTGTAGGAAGAGCAAAAGTTTCCCAGGCAAAAAAAAACCCCACACGTTTAAGCTACAGCTGGGATGTATACAATGTAGTCTTACTTCCAGGGCAAACTAAAGTCCAACTAATGGTAGGGGCTCAATGATCCTAAAGGTCTTTTCCAACCTAAAGGATGCTATGATTCCATGATTCCCAAGTACAGTTTTGTTGTCACTGTCCTGAACTTCAGCTGAAGAACACACAGCAGCCCCTGCTTACATACTTATTTCTATCACTTGTCTGTAGTTACTTCCTTATCTTCTTGTAGACCAGCCAGATATTCCTTTTGTAACCCAAGGATAGCAGACTACAGGCCTCCTCTGCACTCACCTAGTCCAGGGAGGAGAGGACAATAAAGTGGGTGTGAGAATCACACACCAGGTTGTGCATGCCTGTCCGGCAGGTTTATTTTTCCATGATGACGCTGATTTCTCTGAGCTGGGTTAGGTCCTCCCCTTGGCCCAGTAGTGGAGAGGGTTTTCCTCTCCCTCTCTGTGCCTGCTCTGTCTCCTTTAGCAGGAGGCTGAAGAACAACTGACAGCCTGGCTTTGTTGTTTGGCCCATTTGTAGCTTCTTTTATGGCCCAGATCCTGAAGGATCTACCACACAGCTTGCATGGCTGCACATGGCACAGTGGTAAATACTTTCTCCACTTTACCTGCCCAAGTGCTGAAACAAAGGTGGTCAGAAAAAAAATTTTGTCAAGAAAAATCTCAGAAAAATTGGAAGTCTGTTTTCATCCCATGTTTTCTGTGGAATGCTTATAGATGTTAGAGCTTAAAAATCTCAGAAACCTTTTTGTTTATCAGCAGTTTCACAGAATCATAAGGATTTTTGTAGTTTGAAAGACTTAGGGCGTATTTGACAGCTGCCCAACTTAGTAACTGAGGTTATTAGACTATGCAGAAAAAAATATAAATACAGCCTTTTTTTTTGGCACAGTCAGAGTTTATTGTGATTGTGATTCATCACTTCAAGAGTTTGTTTGTTTTGTTACAGAAGGATCACTTAGTAAAGAATATGTGTGTGGGACTATTCAAGTACATGACTACTTCCCTGGGGGGCTCCTGTTTACTTAAAACAAACTACATGAATCTGTAGCTCTGCACAACACCTGTAGTAGTAAACTTTTTTCACCTTATTGGTACAGGGTTTCCATTTCAGAACTACTGGATGTAGCGGTCTCCCTCTCTCTCTTCAGATAATGGTATTTTTTCACAGACCAGCTCCCAAAACAGCTGCATAGCTCTCAAGGAGCAACCCACTTCATATATAGGGCTTGATCTTTAGCATTGATGAGGAAATAAAACATGATATCAAACAGAGTAATATATTGACACAGTATAGAAAAACAACATTGCCCTTTATGGACTACAACATCAATAGAAGCGCAAACTAAAAGAGTTCTCTTGCAGCTCCAGCAAGAGACCTCAGGCGTGAAGCTGGATGATGTCTAACTCCTACTTTCTTTCATGTACAACTACCTGCTTGCAGCTCACTTGTTTGATCCTCACAGATCAGACAAAACCCCACATCTGTTTGTACAAGTACAGACAAGCTTTTCTGAACATACATTTCCTGCATGCAGATAGCTCTTGGCATGCTTCTATTTTGCATGCATAATTTGAGTCTTCTTTCTTAGTGTTTCATGCACTTAAAGGTCAGATCATAGAGCAAGGGCAGAAAAGGAGCCTACCACTGACTGCCACCAGGCACAGGGAACAATTAGTCCTCCTGCTGGTCAGGGTCAGGTTTGCCCCTAATGAGCCTTGGACTTCTAACACATCACTCCCTTCCCTACTAAGGTTTCCCAACCAGAGGCCAGCTGAGTCCTCCCTCCCTCACCTCTTCACAGGCTCCCACCAACTTCAAACCAAAACCGCCTGCTACAGTCAGAGTGGGAAATCCCTTTTCTTTAAGAGTCCCTCTATGTTAAACAAGCTCAGCTCTTCTTTCTCCTGATTTGAGTACAGATTTTTATAGCCCTACTTCATGAGACAGGCAGACCTTTCAGGAGTTTGGCTGCCAGATTAATTACCTGATAGCTCTTTCCTATGAAATAACAAGGGGAGGTCTGACCCTCAAGCAGAGACCTTAAAGCGGGCTTTCATTTTGAAGAAAGGCTGTAAGGAGCAGCCACTGTCCATACTTACTGCTAACTTCCCAGGTCAAGTGAGGCATTACAGCTTCATCACCAGAATGGAAAAGGTCTTTACTGCAGCTGAGCACAGGATGAGATTTCCTTGTAGGTAGCAAAATTGTCATGGATAAAGGGGTGAAGCATTCAGTGCAGCCCAGCAGTTTTTAGTGAGTTTGACTGGAATAAGTTACTCACAGGAGGTAATTTCCAACATGTTTATATAGTTTTAAATACAAATTAATAGCAGAATAAAATAAAGAGCAGTGTGCATCAGAACTTCCAGTTCTTTGAAGTTTATCTTTGAGTAAGTGCTTGCTTTCCAACTTCCTAGAGTAGAACTCCTTCAAGCAACAGGGTTTTCTTCCCCTGTTTCTCTTAACTGCTGTCTTAAAATATTTGTGGCTCTAGAAATATCCCATCTCTTCAGAGGATGTATAAGTTCAGCTTCCACACTTTTTCCACTCTGTTTATGTGTCAGAATATTAAAGCCATTCATGACTTTCTAACAGACAGTTACACGTACCAGGGAACAAGATAAAATTTAGTTGACTGGGCATAATATCTTGCCTCTTGCACTCCAACAGAAGTTCATCCATCTTACACCATCCCTAAACAATGTGCCTAACCTGGCCTTAGTAATATCTGGCAATGGAGTCTACATTATATACCACTGCTTAAGCATATGTACCATTAAAAGCTGCTTTTTTCTTCCAATTTCTTTAAGTTCTTTCTATACCAAATGAACACTGAAAACAATTCATTCTTTTCTGTTTTTTTAAACAACTTTAATCATGTTTCTGTTAGGTTTCCCCTTAGTTTTTAAATAAGTTAAGTTAATTTATTTTTTCCTCATAGATCCTACTTTCCCATTAAGATTTAGAAATTACTCTCATTCATAAATTCAATTAACACTCTACCAAGTACCTTTAAAACCAGCAACACGTCAGTAGTTCAGAAAACAAAAAGTTTGAGAGTTCAGATAATTACATTTACTTCCAAAACACAAGGCTAACAGGACAGCACAAGTTGCAATATATACATTGTGCACATATTACCCGACATCTAGACCACAAGCTAACGAGTAGGAAAACTTCCATGCACTATCCTTCCCTAAGCTTCTGGATTTGAAGTGTTTATATTTCAGTACCAGATCTCTCTTGCTTCAGCATTCAGGCTTGCTCACGTCATTCCAGTCTACAGGACACTCAGCCTCAAACTATTTAGTACCATGTTCCTGGTACTGAAGTAGAAGCCCTACAGATAAGTTTCCTTTTCTATTCTTGGTAAATCACAACCTGGAAATGATTAGCCATTTCTTCCGAGTGCCAAGAAAACAGCTTCAGCAGAAAAATTGCTCAATTCACTCTGTCAAACTGAATTTGAAAGCAGGTTGCCATACTGGTGCCTGTTCAATTCCTAGGAGGGTATGTTGTTTGCATGCTTTAGAGCTTGTGGCTCTTGGCCTTCCTCACCTTTTCCTACTTCTGCTCCTTCTGAGTCCACCCTGAGACAATCCATGGAGCCAAGCTAACAGAACGGACCCCTTTACACAGCCACTGCTTTAATAACAATAGAGCACCTTATGGGAAAGGAGAAGAGTTACATCTATGTCTTAACTATCCACTTCAATTTTTGGAAAAGCCATGAATCTACCTGTACACTTGTAGGTGTATAGGACTTGACCTGTTATAAAACCTTGCTCTAGAATACGCTTAAAACTGATTCCCTGGATGAATAGGAAGTGGCTGCCAGGAAATCTCTATTTAATAAACCAGATAGTTAACAGCAGGAAAGTCACTGAAAAACAATTAAAAAACATTTCTTCTCTGGTCAGAGCAACACAAATCTAATAACAGTCTGCAGTTACACCAACTTATCTACAATAAAAAATTACTGTTGCCATCCAACATGATGTAGTAGTTATTGTCTTTTCTATAGTGATGACTGAAGTTAATGTTTGCACTTTGATTCCCAGCTTAACTTCTGTCATATCAAACAGGCAAACACTTTAGGAACTTCCTGTCCCCAACTATGTGAAGCTAGAAATAAATAGTTTGGGAAAAGGCTGAGCTGACAGTGTGACTCTTTGCAACACTAAAACCATGGGGTGGAAAGCAGACATCTCCTTTCCAAGTAGGAGGCAAAGATTGGTGGACAGAAGCTAAGTAGCTGGCATCAACATTCTGCTGGTTTTAGAGTGCCTTTTTCTGAACCTAGTGAGAACAGTTCTTGCCTCAAGCAAGCACTCACACCTCTAGCTTTGCTGTGACTGCTTATAACAGTAGTTCTGCTGCAGCCATTTAAGGGGAGGAACTGTAATTATTACAGACAACATGAGTACTGGACCTTTGAAATGGCTGATGCTCAAATGCATTCAGAGAACTACCAGCAACTACAGCAGTGGCCATCAACATCTCCAAAGGGAAGACTACTTAGGGGCAAAAGTGGTGTGGTAAAAGGAAAGGTCCAGAGAAAGAACAATCTAAAGCTACATGGTGTGAATGGAGCTGTCATGCTGCGCGTTATTCATTCAAGACTTTAACTTTAAACTAAAAAATGGATAAACAGAAAAAGGTTTTGGAATCTTCTGGAAAAACACATCCGTAACATTTTTTAGACATCTATTTTGGCTACTGAAGACCTGAAAGGGAGAGGGCTGCACAGCACTCACAGCATTAATACGTGACAGGAATAATGTAACAACCGTCAAATATACGTCAGAGAGATTTATGGAAATGGAACATTTAAGACAAAGACATTTGGCTGTGAAAATGCAAGACTGTTTGGAACAGAGGAATATTTTATTGAAGCAGATTGAATTAGCTATTTCAGATAAGCTACAAACAACATTAGTATCCAGCAAGGACTCCCAGAGACTCCAGCAGATGTTGGGCAAGTTTTGCCTTTCAGAAAGGTCACTCTGACATCTAATGCTACACATACAGGGCAGGCAAGAAAATTCACCATATGAAATTTAAGAAAGAATCCCAGACCTAGAAGAACTGAGTGTACAGCCTCTGAAGCCTACAGAGTAGGGAACTGGATATTTCCCTAGAAAATAAACCTCCTATAACAGTAGCTTAAACAAGGAAAGTAAGATAAAGAAGAAAGATCTCATCTTAAAATACTGGCACCCATCTCCTCATTTTGGAGTCTCAGAGATAGCCAGTACTATGTTTTATTCAGTATATAATGTAAGATGCTTAACTCCAGTCCAGCTTTTTTATAAAATGCCAGTGCACCTTGGGCACAGTCTTGGGGAAAGACAGACCCAGTTCTATTTTCAAAGATCCCACCCCAGTCCATGAATGTCATACTCAAATACAAGAAATCACAGTGACTATGCCAGGCAGCCATGAAATTACAGATCCTCGAGGTGGTGTAAAGTCAACTGAGAGAGAGAACAAGCTCTTTATTAAGATAACATAAAAAATGGTTTTATATCATCCTATTTCCCTCACCCCTGCTGGTTGAAAGATCCATGTGTGCCTTTTAGAAGTGCCTTACATAAACTCACCCATAATTCTCTGGACAATTTATTACCAGAGTCCCGAGGATATAGCCTGACAGATTAGTACAAAAGAAACTGTATTGAATCCTCCCCAATCTGGCTATCTTAGCCATCATTGCAAGCAGAGTGAAATTTTAAATCCATTTGCTTTTGTAGATGGGAAAAGTACCAGCTTATTCCCACATTGCTTTTAATGTTCAAAATAGTCACCTGCTTTAGTTGATGAAAGCAGAGCAACTGGCAATTTTAGTGCCTTGGCAGAAATACACTGACAAGTTTTTCTGTCAAAATTCAAGTTACTGTTAGCATATAATCCATATGAATGGCCTCTGTGGCAAAGATTAATTGGTTTCTTTGGAAAGATGGAACTGTGCAAAGTTTATTCAAAATATTCCCTGCTGGATTTAAAGACAGGTGTCTAGTAACCTGAAGTAGCAAGGCAAACCACGTAAGAGAGAAGGGAAATCCAGAAAACTCAGTTTGGGATAAATAAAGTAGGTCCCAGAAAGAGAAAGAGTTGTGATACACAAAGTCACACATCAGTTACAGCCGTTACCCTGGGACTGAACACTTGGGTGTGCTTCACCCTCCTGTCAACTTCAGCTTCAGCTAGGGAGTTTGCCAGCCAAGTCCCACATACTGACAATGGACAGATCTCTTCTGCGAGCAGAGGGAATAACTAAGCCTCAAAGATTTAGGTTCATCCATAAGCCACCTTCTGAATTTGTTGAGATCTCTGTTCAACCTCTCCCTTAATCTCACAGCAAACTGCTTAATTACCTTTACAAGCACAAAACCAGGAGTTTAAAGCATCTTTTCACCGGCAAAGGGCTATGTTTGATGGAGACTGTTTAGGAATAGAGCTGGTGGGCTTTAACAGTTGAATCCATAGCCACAGGAGAATGATGAGTAGAACAATATAATAAAAATATTAATAAGAAAATGCAACAGTCAAACCACAGTGAAGGATCAGCAGAGAGCAACAACCTAGGGAAGCTATGCCTGGCCTGATACATTGTCACTCAAGCCATGCAACTCAGACCTACCATCTTCTGGCAGCTCTGCTACAGCAAGAGGCAGAGATGGTGTAACAAATGAGCAAAACTGTCTTCTTGTACCATCCCCCCATCCACTGAGCTGACAAAAAAGTAAACCGACTAAAGAGATAACTAAGGGAATTCCACCTCCAGTAACGAAAAGGAAAAAAACCCCAAACCACTGTCTGACTTCATCAACAGTTTCCCACTCAATAATTCCCCTGGGGTGTTAGCTCAGCAGCTTTTCTTGGAAATAGGTTTCTTGATCTCAGAGAATATCCTGGTTTAACTCTTGTTTTCAAGAGTGTCAGCTGCAATATTCAAAGTGTTGAGAGTGATGCATGTTGTGCCAAAGAGAAAAGTGTGATACATTATAATTACAAAGGCCATGCTCAGCGTGAAGTAGTGATCTGCTGGGATCTACTAGCAACCTGTTAGTACAACGTACTTTCTGTCCTCACATATATTTGTAGAGTTTCTCATGAAAGGATTCAGACTGCCACTCTTGTGCTGGCACGAGTCATCCAGTGAGGAGCAAAGAGCTTGTCCTCCCATAGAACAGGGCAGGAACAGAAAGGACTCCTTTCCTCCTCTTCCACTGGAAAGGGTTCCCTACCTACTAGCAAGAATGCTGCTTCCAGTAGCAATTAATTACTGGAAACCACAACAGTTATGCACTATGTTGGCACAAGTTGACTGACACAGGCTAAACCAATGTGACACACTGTGTGGTAGCATCAGGGCTTTATATCATCACATCATACCACCAATGAGTTTCATAGAGAATGGAAGGGACCTCTCACAGCTGAGATTCTTCCCCAAAGTTTAAAAAAACTCAAGAAGTTATAGACCAAGTCTCCAAGCCTCTGGTTTTACTAAGAAACCTCTAAAGGAGTGGAAAAGGATATTCTGATGTTTACTTCCCTCCTAGACACCTCCACGTGAAAATACTAAACACTGAACTGCTGCCTGAAACCCTGGAAGACAAAAAAGAACTTTGTAATTTGAAGGAGACTTGGCTTTTTTCCCATGCTAAGAATAAAAGGTGTTCTTAGTTGTTCTGACGGTATTGACCCATCAAGGTATCAAGATCTCCTCAAGAGTATCAAAGTTTTATAAAATAAATGCTTTCTGCATCAAACTGAAAGCAGGCTCTGAAATGTAGAAACTCACTCCCAAACATAACAGAACTCAGATGTCTCATGCTTCTCCCAATTAAATCTACTGAAAGCTAGGCATAATTAAAAATTAAGACAGTTTAGAATTACTACTATTTGTACCCCAATTATTTAAAGTGGGCATTACTTCATAGTAAGAACTGACAAAAAGTGTTTTACTGTACAGTATTTCAGTTGAACTGCTCTTTTATAATGCAATTTCTTACAGTTTTTAATGCTAATGTGGTCACAGACCTCAGCTGCGCTGACAGAGGGAGAGACAGAGAAAAGGAGGAAGGGGATTAAAAGTACTTTATAACAGTTTGATAGGAGATCACAAGCACCAAGTAACTGAATTCAAACCAGCAGCTAGGAAGTACTGAAATGACAGAGTTTAGGAAATTTGAGTACTCTAACTCTGCATTAAAAAAAAAATAATAGTATGGGTGGACCTTTTGAATTTAGTATTTAAAAGTTCTGTGCAAGAATGAGAACTTGGAGGAAACCTGCATGATATTGCCATAAAAAGACACTTAAATGTCACATTATGCATACCTGTCCTAAGAAGCCAATAAATTTTTTCATATTTTTGGGACAATGCAGAAACTCCCTATAAGTAATACGAAGAACTGACAATGTCCTTGTATTTTGCTATATGCTTCATTTTTTTTGAGAAAGCTTTAGGGACTTTGGCTGCATTGCTTGAATATGTGCAGAACATGTCCACTTGCACTTGTATGGTGGAATTATTTGAAAGCAACCGGTGTTTCCTTGTACCTTGTCCACTCCAGTATGCCTTACACTGAGGTAAGTGGCAGAGATATTGTTAGTACAACTGGACTGAGTGCACAAAGGTGAAAATTAGCAGCACCACAAGATCCACTCCTGCACTGGAACAACGCCACTCCTGCGGCACAGCCTTGTCCATACTCACAATAGGATATGTTGACCTTGTGTCAGGTGAAATCCCTCAGCAATTCTTTTGTGAAATATACATACAAATTACCGCTTGTCTGAGCATTATTAATGCTTCTTTCATACTTGGATCCCTAACCAGAGGCCTGGCTACAGAACCATACAGCAACACAGGTGCTGAATAGCTGCCAAGGAGGGGAAGGGGAAAAAAAACACCAACCAAGACAGTAAGCCAGAATGCCACTGCACTGTTTTCTCTTTTTTCTGTGGATTGCCAGGTGGTAGTTACACACCACTATGCTTTCAACAGCAATTGATGCAACTTGATATTTTCTGCTCTGTATTTGGTTTGCATGGCAAGGTTTTGGTAGCAGAGGGGGAGA
>JAVJGJ010000003.1:4241036-4254730 GCA_035590215.1 Microhierax caerulescens | reverse complement strand
TGTTTTGTTTTGTTTTGTTTTGTTTTGTTTTGTTTTGTTTTGTTTTGTTTTGTTTTGTTTTGTTTTGTTTTGTTTTCCCAGAGGCTGCAATTTATACTGCTACAGCAGAAGTGACTCAAAATACACTACCAATTTTAAATAACACTTTATTTCATACTCTGCCATGTTAAACAATTCCTTCTCATGGCTCAAGCCAAGAATCAGGAACAGTAAACCAAAACATACCTAGGGTCCGAATTTCAGCTCATCCTAAAATCTCAGGGGGTTTCACCTTAAGTTTTTAAAAAACATTTGCTTATTTAGAGAGAGTAAGGTGCTCAATTGCACCTACGAGCAAATAACTCAGACACCTAAAGTACTTAGCTTTTGCCCAGGTAATTACAGGTTGCAGAAAATTTGCAACATCTCAGTCTTACTCTTGCCACTCCAGTTTTAATTGTTTAAAGCTTTATTACACATTTAAAAACACATAGATGTGGTCTTTCACAGGACAGGTATATATTAAAGCAAGGTGAACAGGGACAAAGAGATTTTGGGAAGAGATAATAGGGAAGGTTGAACATTTATTGTAAAATAAAGGGTGACATAAATGTCCCAGATTTCTGGAGCTGAAAGGACACACACAAGCCATACTCCCTGCCACCTGCTTATAACAGCACACAGAGAAAATGAGGTCAGGAGTCAGCATACCTTGACGACACCATCTTTTAATGCCTCAAAGGAGCAGATTGTTCTTCTGCTTCCCTTTTAATTGTTGTGCCAGAGACTGACTTTGTAATTATCTTGCATTCATGTATTTTTTTTCTCCTTTCTGACTACACACAGAAAAATGGCTGTTGATTAGAACTTAATTCAAGCATCCCTCAGTATCCAACTCATCTGAAGCAAGGGAAGTAATTTAATTTTCACTCTTCCAGTCCCACAAGCTATACTCTGGGGGACAATAGAAAAGAAAGCAGGCTGTGGGTCTCAGCTATTCTACTTATTAGCTTAGCGGCACAAAAAAAAGATGAACTATGAATGAATGTTGCCTTTCCTGAGCCAGTTCTCATTGGCTTGTGCTTCCTTTGCACTCAGGAGACTGTCCTTTCAGTTGGCTATGAGCTTCTTACATGGAATATGCCACCTTGTAATGCAAAAGCAGCAGTAGGACACAGCTAGTCACTAAAATATCCCTGCATTTCTTTGTCCAAAACTTAGTTAAAGAGGTCATAAGCCCCTGTTTTCACCAAAAGGAAAGTAGCTCATTTTGTGGTGAGGTGGAGTGGAACACTAAAAATAGACCCTATGAAATGCTCGATCAAATTCATTTTGCATTGAGAGGATCAGACACCAGAAGTCCTAGATTCAGACAGAAACCAGACAGCAGATATCTCAACTTGCTAAGTGACAGCAGGTTATGGTGAAAGAGGGTAATGTGCCCCATTAATGAGGCTGCAAAACTTCTGCTTTCATTTACATTTGACAGTGAGTGAAGAACATTTTATCTGTGGAAGTTTTTCAGCAAATCCACTTCATGTGGACACACAAAAGAGAATAGGCTTTGCTGTCAATGGAATAAAAAAAAGGTGTTTCCTAAAAAGAAACTCCTGTAGGGCTGTGAGCTGTGTAAGCCTTTCCCTTTGTGTTGAACAATCCCAGTGTCCATGTTTCCTGCTAAATTCTACTATATTCCAATTCTGTGTTTAAAACCACCTTTTCAGTTCTCAAAGAGAATGGTTTGATTCAAACCAATGAGTCAAGCCTCTCAGACTGAAAGACATACTGTAGGAAAAGATCACAATTCTCTTATTGGTTTTGAAGACTGTTCTTGTAACTTGCAAAACCACTGTCAGAAAGGCATGTATAAGGTCACTACTTGATTTATGCAAATTATGTTGAGCTTTTTCTGTAAAATTGCTGCATTAACTTCAGAATGGTACATTATCATCTATGATTACAGAAACCAAACTCTGTTTTGGTGCCTTCTGGGTTTCAAGTACTAACTGACAAGACCATGCAAGTAAATATTAATCAGCAGAAAGCAACTGCTGTTGAAGCTGAAGTGCTCTTGACTTAAGATGTAGATAACTGAGGTCACAAATCTGATGCTTACTGGAAATTAGAATTGTGCATGTTTATAAAAGTGCCAGAGACAACTTCATAATGCCACTGGCTTGATACAGAGCTTATATTTCTTTCAACTTTCAGAAGTCAACTCAGGAATGTCAGACAGCACACAAAGAAGTATCAATAAAGAGAAGAAACTAAGACCTTCTAAAACCCTCTGCAGGATGACCTCATATAATTGCATTATGATTTTTAAGCCAGACCTTCAACTGAAAGCTGCCCAACACTAATGAAATCAATACCATTATGTTTGATTCACCTTACCTCAAAATTTCCCCCCTGCTTTGCAAAATAAACCATAACAAATTCTTTGATCTGCATAGTAGTTAAATAATCAGCTAATTAGCATGAAAACAGATACCCAGTGATGCATGCCTGTACATTTGTTAGCAGCGAGGATTTCCTGATACAAGTGATTGAAAGAAATCCCAATTTGATAAATAAAATAAAAACAACTTTATTCACCCTTTCAAGAGACTGAATGTGAACAGGTTTCTGGAAAAAAAAATAAATCAGCAGTGATTAACCTAAAAATAAGATGCCTGTTCAAAAAGACTAGCTTAAACATGGGATTATGAGGAAGTTAATTTCCTGAAATTTATAGGCTCTTGTAAAACCTATAGATGCACATCATGACTTAGATTAACTTTATTTTAAAGTGATATAGCGCAGAACGAAGGAGTTGTAGTTCTTTAATATCTTTTGGGCTTGGTGCTTAGTATTAAACAGGTTTTATGGACAGAAAAAATAGTCCACTAATTTAACGTCTAGTCACTCACCTCGTCTTTGGTGACTGCTTAATATAAAGTGAATTAATAACATTATTAAAAACATCAAATGACAAAGAAATGGAACCACACGTGTTTTAATTTCCCTTTCTAATTGCAAATTATGACAGCTACCAAATGGCTGGCTCTTGGTAAGCTAACATCTTCTATTATTCATACATGCTCCCCCAGAAAACATACTGTCTTAGTTTACGCTTACACTTTGATCAACTCTCCGCAAGGTTTGATACTGTATGCAAAATATGCAAAGCACAACTGCGAACTGAGACAGCTGCACTGTATCCCGCAACTCACCCCCTTTTCTGCAGTGACCACTATTGTAAGATTCTGTAAACGGCAACACTTTTCTTTCAAAATGTATAACACACATTTTGTTCCCTTTTTCTTCACTGTTACTTTTTGTCCTGTACCCAGCATTGATGTACTTATTGAGCACCAGATGCAAACCTTAGACAGTGAACACCTATAAAACCTTAATGACATAACTAAGAATTCAGAAACTTGGCAGCTTTTCTGGATTATGTATCATTTCTACTTATCCTCTTAACTGGCATTTATTCTTTAAAGACCTGACAAGCCATAAAAGCTGCTCAGTTTCTCTGCAATGACAGTTTGAACTCCAGTACTTGGCAATCCTTTAGACTAGGTGGGAATTTCTGATAAATCAGCTGGCACTTTTGCTACTGATTTCAATGAGATCAAGATTTCATTCTACCCCTGTTGGCTAACATGATTTAAAATGTGGGAAGGATTATTACAATGATGAGCTATCCTGTGGCTTATCAAGTTACCTAGCTATAAAGTCACCACAGAAATTTCTTAACTGGAGCTAGGTGGATTAAGATACTCTTTCCCCCAGGGCAATTAGGGAGTCTTCATGAGCACGGAGCAGCCTAACAAGAGCCAAGAAACCCTGCAGCCTAAGGCACCGATCCCTATTGCACTTAATACCCGGTCCCATTCTTTACTTTTGCTGTGCCCATGAGGACTGGATATTTTTGACAAGGAGGACCAGTGTAAGATTGATATAATCAGTTGACTTAATCACCCTGTCATGTATACAAAGTTCCTTAAAGTCTGTATCTGAATTCCCACACCAGAATGCCTTTTGTGCTTGGCACTGTATTTCACAAATAATCCAAGCCTTGGGAAGTTTGCAAGCTGGAAAGATGAGGCAATGGACAAGAAAGGAAAGACCCACAGAGAGGTAATGGTATTTGTCAAGATCACACAATTCCCAGTGCAGATGTGGAAAGAAAACAGAAATTATACCAGGCGCATTTGATACCGATCTTCAGGCTAAGCCAGGGCCATTCAATAGTCTGCAGAAGGCATGGCCTTGGTGCTGGGGAAGACTACTCCTTCCATTTCCTGGATTGAGGAATTTAAGAAATATTAGCCTTTATATACAAAACCCTGCAAGATAATTCTTCAAGGTTTTAAAAAAATCCTCTAAGAGGGAAATCTGCAAAGATCTATCATAGCAGAAAACCTTACCAGATTAATGAGAAACCTCTGTCTGTAATACAGTGTGGGATTTCAGTTGGATCACACTAATTGCCATTAAATGAAATCAGCTTGCTCTCTCCTCCAGACAGTATGGCAAGCAGGACAACAAATATATTCCCATTGAAGAACAAATGACAACATAAGGACAGAATTTAACAGAGTAATTTCCATTGTGAAAACTATTTCCTAGCCTATTAAATCACCAACTCTTTACTAAAGAGAGATGATTGCCAAACACAGCATGTGCTTATTCATATTGGAAATTCCAAGAATTTTCACCATCTACAGACACAATATGAAGAGATTTATGTTATATGAACATGATAGCAGAACAGAGTGACAACAACAGAGCCTGCAGTCCTTTTAAGAATGCCTGGAAATACTTTATCTCATTTCCCCCTAATTTTGGCTATTAACCCAATGAGCTAACATGCCTTGGTATACAGACACAAAGGACTAGGCCCCTTGTTAGTGCTGAACAGCAGAGCTCTACTAAAGACCCTTGAGTGGCATCTATACCTTGGCACGGGCCAATATATATACAGAGCACATACGACCAGTTGAAAGGGGCTTAGCAACACTGTTCTTTCATCTGTTTGCCAGGATAAAACAGTAGCAGCACGTCTGCCTTCAGCCTGCAGCAGCTGGCAGGCACAGACCAGCTGTAAATGTGTCTCAACAATCTGTAAAGACTTTTCCATCCAAGTGTATCAATTAGAGTTGCATATGATCTATATGGCCCCTTATGTAAGCTTTCATTTAATAATGAAGAAAATTTACAAAATTAAGCATAATTACATGGGTTAAGACCCATATTATTTTAGGTTTATTGGAACTTTTATATTTACATAGCTATACCAAATATTCAGTAGAATTTTATGAAGAAAAGATTCAAAATTTGGACAGAATATGCAGAATTTCACATAACAGTAAATTGCACATGCAAGACACAAGTTTTCTAATAACGTTGCTTGCCTTTCTGGTCCACACACTCTATAACATTCCCTTGCAGCACTTGATAAAGCATTCACGCTAACTGAAGGTAGAGTGAAAATATCAGCAAATATGAATAAGAACAGTCATAACTAAAGAGCAAATTCGGATCCAAATTGAGCCCAAGTCAAATGAAGACCGTGGAAATTCAGTCTTAAGAACTTTCTTAACAGGCTTCAAATCAGATGTGACTTGTCTCAGCTTTGCTACTAATTGACTTTGGCATGTGACAGCTGACAGCAAGTCACGTCAATCAATATTTTCAGAAAAACTTGATCATCTAAAAGGAACCTGAGGCAGACACTTCTGTGCTCCATTTATGGTGCAATTCCCAAGTCATACAAAAAGTCCAGAAAAAGTCTAGTACCAAAATATTTTGCACCCCAAATGCCAAGTTGTGCTTCTATGTCTCTTTAGAACCACCCAGACCTGACCAGATCCCACAGGACACATGTATATCCATGCAGTTCTTCAAGACCCAGTGAACCTCTCACACAAATCAGAGCAGCAGACTTGTTGCAGCAGTATTTTTTACTTTAGCAAAATGCAAGCAAAGAAAAAGAATATGTGGCTATAGAAATAGGTTCTCAACCCTTTTTATACAAACAAAATATTTGTGAGCACACTCTGGCAGCCACAGACACTTCCTATGTTTCCAAAGAGCTGTCTCACCATGAGTAAAAGGTCAACATGCATTGAGGCAAACTAGAAACTCTTCCACCTTAAGTAAAATAGAGATTCTCTGGACAAAATGTACACTTGACTCTCCAATCCTACTGGACAATAAAACTTTCTCACTTGAGCAACCAACAGTTTCCAGAGACAGGGCATGGACTGAGACCTGGAGCAGCTGAACTGATTAATGGAGACAGCATCAGTCTATGCATTCTTTGATTATTTGTGCTAGTTTTTAATGGAAACTATAGAGTCAAACAAACTGCATGATAAAGGAGCCTGAAAAAAAATAACCAACAGCTAGTCACTCAGGTGAACACAGATCATGAACGCAGCCTGAGTGCTTACCAGCACTGCTCTAATAGCACCACCAGCTTCTGAGCAAAGCACAGCATACTGTCAGCAGCAGCCCTTCACAACTCTCAGTGGGCTTTCATCAAAACAAGCTTGATGTTTGTTGCACTGCAGCTCAGGCACGCAAGGTGCTCACGAGGATTCAAAATGTGCTTTGCACGACTAAGAGCAGTCTCAGTGTCTCATTTAACTTTGGACAACTGCTCATGGGCTGATTAGGAGGCATGAGACCTCAAAGAACTAAGCACTGCAGCCCCTGCTGTTCTGTCCAACCCCCTCCATGCCAGCCTGACAGGGGGGCCGATATGAGGCAGCAGGGACGTTGCATGCGTACTGCCATTTGTACCTAACACAAACAAGAAAGAATGGATCTCCTTGAACAGGAGTCACTTAGCTTGTGCAGCTATCTAAAGATGCTCTGGACTTAGACTGCTGATAAAATGTATCTATCTATATTCTCTTGAAAGGAATATATCTATGACTCTCCAAGGCCTATGAATATGATAGAAACTGCTTCATCCATTCTAAAGAATTTACATGCTCTACCCAAGTATTTCATTAGCTCCAGCTGCAGGCTGGATCAGTAAGCCAGTTTACCTGGAGCAATTCAACTAACAAGTAGGCTGCCTTTACCAACTGGCAACTTTATGATCATTTACCTCATATTTCTTTAATTCCATAAAAAGTATACCTAGAGAAAACAGAGCATTGCAGTAATATTAAATCATTTGTCTTCAGTATGGTAAAAGCTTTAAAGGCAGGCAGTGCTGAAAGATTTGGAGAAATAACAAGGGTTTTTGTTTGCACAGTTTACTATTCCATATTTCAGTCTGACAGTCTGGATAGATAAGAAAACAGAAAAGAAGGTAAACGTGAACAGAAAGCTCTGAGGAAAGTTAACTTCCATCTTTCTTTTCAATGAGATGGACACCCAGGAAGAAGGAAAGTTAAATGTCCTTTCTCAAAAGAAGGGTCTACAACTTGCTGCAGGCAAATAGTCCACATTAGTGGGAAAGGGATCATTTGCAAGATTAGGCACTGTCTGGTTTTAGGGCTTGTTGGCCTTCTCCCCATCATTCTGCTGTGGCCACAAACTCATTCTGAGCCCTCATGACACTTTTATTTTCTTTTTTTTTTTTTTTTAATAAAATATCCTCTTTGCTGTTCATTGTTCACCAATGTATCAGCAGCTCAAGCATAAGTAATGTTAGAGACCTTCCATTTCCTACAAAATACACAAACTGTAAGATTTCATATACTTTGTAGTTGGTGGTATTCAGAATAGCATGTCATATGTAAACAGAAAGAAATGTCCCAAATAAAATCATAACTACATTGTTAGTGTAAAACAAATGTAAACATCTTTAAGGACCAATTTGCTATTCATAATGCTGAGGCATGTCAGAATGGTCAGAATATTCAAGCCACAAAAGCTGCAGTAAAAATCATGAGTTCTTATTTTGGTCCAGCTATTTGGACTGTGAAATTCCTGACTTCAAATGAATGTTCTCATGCTGTCATGCTTCTGAAAAATTTAAAAAATCAATTAAGTGGATCAAATGCTTCTTACCAAAAGTAAAAATAAGCCCCTTTGTGATATTTGGTAACTCATCAGAAAAGGTCAAGTGTTTCATGCAAATCAAACAATTATGAAGAAACCTTCTGTCAGTCCTTAAGATATTCAAATTTAAAGATAGTGCAATAGGGCAGTGTTTTCCTTTCCTTATCGATATTCAGTTTTGTTAAAACCTTTGTGTTGTCCTGGTTACCACAGCTTTGGGCTTCTGTTTCTCACAGCTGTCTCCATTAAAATGTAAAAAAATCTGGCTGCTGTGATTTACAGCTTGTTCTGAGTGAACTAAACACGCCATCTCTTGTATCAGCTGACAAATTCTATAGGTCTCATTTTATATTGTCTTTAAGTCCAAGGTATAAGCATACTTTTGTTTCTCTAGCTGGATTCTCAGCCAAAACTATCCAAGTATTTTAGGAGTCAATAGCTCAGCTTATTCATCTTTGCCGTCTAAAGCCACCTCAGCACACACACACCAAATAGCAATGGTTGCCTCCCCACATACTGCCCCACGACTCCACTTGACACGTGACGAGCTCAGTAAGAATAGATGTAACAGCAGCTCCAAGGCATTATCAGATTCAGTGACTGTTAAGGAAAAGACACACTCCCAAAGTACCCTCACAGCTGAATTGCTACAAATAAGGTGTACAAGTATCTGTCCCTACTACTGAGCCAAGCACCAACAATGCCCCAACTACAGAATCCAAAGCTGAGCATGTTCCGTATCCCATATTCAATTCCATTTCTATCCCACAGCACAATAACCCCTTAATAAATATTCAGCAGTACGCGACTTTAGGATTCTCTAGGAAAAAGACAAAGGTAATTTGTCTGCCAAACGCCACCAGCATGCTGTCTCAGCAAGCCACAGTGGGATGCATGATGGGCTGGAGACAAGCACACACCTGTTCCAGTCTGGGAAGACCCAAGCCGGGGAGATTCTTTGTTATGCCCAGAGTGAAGTTAAGACACAAACGAGGTCAAATGCCACTACCCAAGGAAATGTGCAAAATGTTCACATGTTGTGGTAAGAAAATAGTGATAGGAAAGAGAGGGAAAGATAGCAAAGAAGGAAATTTAGCAAGCATTCAGGATAGAGTTGCAAGAGATAGTCACTACCATGGATCCAGTAGCATCCCATTGGTCCATAGTCTCCATTCATGTCAGTGGTGGTGGTCTCCTGGATCGCCACTAACTGTCTGGTGGCATAGTCTTTTACAGAGCATTCAGGGAGGTCATTTCCCAGACAATGGCATGTACTGCATTCCTCCATGGGGCATGTGGGGTTACTGCATAGATAGGGGGGATCATCCATGCCTAGGCACATTCCTCACTGGGGCAAGGAAAGGCCTCGTCTGAAAACTGGTGTCAGGCAGCTGTTGGCTCTTTAGCTGTTCACAGCTGTTAAGTCTTGCAGGAGCTCAGCTAACCAGCTTTGAGACAGTCAGTTTGAGATGTGGTCTCTCACAGCACCTCAGGCAGAGGTGTCTCTTGGACACTGCTGGGAGAACTGCCCTCTCCCTACTGCTGTGCTTCTGCGCTCATCCGATACAAACACTTCGTGAGGCCTGCATCCAAACCGTTTGTATCAAGAACAAGTTTGTGTTCAAATGCAGGCACTGACATGCACTTCAGCCCAGAGCACGCTGAGGCTACAGTGACAGCAAGCAGTCAAGAACACCACTTCCCAGTACCTCCACAGCTAGTGGTATGCTGAAGAACAGGACCTACAGGAGGTAATGCCTGGCTGGTTAAGCTGGTGTCCTGCAGTCACAGGTCCCCCTGCAGACTCATAAAGGAAGTTTTGAGGTTGATCTGCAGCAGCAAAAAGGGATTTCATCACCCTGAACTAAGTCCATTGTATTGGCATTTCCATGCGCCATACACACCGAAGAAAAGCTGTAAAGTATATGTCAGTGACATTTTCAGTGTTCTGAGGTTTGAGTCACCAGTTATTCTCCCACTCCCTTGTTTATTGCCTCAATAACCCATGAAGGAAAGGTGAAAGGCCAACCAATGAAAACACTGAATATTAAAAAGCTTAAATTATATGATTATAAGTGCATTAAAAGTTTATAGTTTTGCTGCTGACTACACTGGTGTTGTCATGTTCTCATCACAATGAAGAGAAAGTGGGGCAAAGGAATCTATTCTTGTACTAAAAACTCTTTTAGGAATCAAGTGTCACAAATATAACTCTTTCTGTTTGCTACCTGCAAGGTATACACCTCCTGAGATATACCAAATGCAAAGTCAGGGTGAGAGGATTAAATAGCCTCTAGTGACAATGCAGATGACTGATCTTCATATTGATTGCAGTTCTCACATATGCAATTTTAATTTTGAATGTGTTATTGGATATCTGAATGCCAGGTTATCTATCCACTGTGGTTAAATAGGCTTAAAACCCATGTCTTTCTGATACAACGATAATGCATTCCCATTTTACTCTCTTTGATCATTTTATTTTTGTTTCAAAGGTGGCACGGAAGAGCTGGTTAAGGTACAGAGCTCAAAAGGCACTCTAAATCTAAATGACTGACATTTGATGAGGAACAAAGCCTGCAGGAAGTGCTCCCTACAAGGACACAGAATGCTCAGTACTGTGGGTATTATTATTATTATTAATCACTCACCTAACAAAGTATATTGAAGTGAATTTGTGTAGTGATAGCACAAGGGGTAATGGTTTTAAACTGAAAGAGAGTAGGTTTTGATTAGATATAATGAAGAAATTCTTCCCCGTGAGGGTGACGCGCTGGTACAAGTTTCCCAGAGCAGCTGTGGGTGTCCCATCCTTGGCAGTGCCCAAGGCCAGGCTGGAAGGGACTGGGAGCAACCTGGGCTGGTGGGAGGTGTCCCTGCCCGTGGCAGAGGGGCTGGGACTGGATGATCTTTAAGGTCCCTTTCAACCCACAACATTTTATGGTTCTATGAATTATCTCAAGTACTCCTTAACAAACCAACCTTAGAGGTCTTATTGGCCGAGAACAGAAAAATCAGTTAATTAATGTAAGAGTCGTGTTGAACTTTAAAGTGAACTGAAATGGACATTGTTAAGTCTTGCAAGAATTCTGGCTAAATCACACTCAGTAGTACTTGTTCTTGTAAAAGAAACCAAAACAAAATAAATCCTAATAGAATCATAAGGCTGTTACTTCAGGGTTTACCATGTCCATTTTGATTACACATTTAAGATAAAATAAGTAAGAACTATGTCATTCATATTCCAAGCAGTAACATGACGTGCACCTACCAATTTAGCTGAAAAAGGTAAAAAATTGTAATCTCAGAGTTTGGTAACATATCTGAATGCCACGTTCTGACTACATTAACCCTATACAAGGCCAACATTAAATGGATTTCAGATAATCAAAGGAATCAAAATATTCATTTTCAGTGAGAAATGATACTGGAATGTGAGAGTTGTAATAACCAGCTGATGCTAATCAATGTATTTAATTCCATTATAATTCACTGAAAGAAAAGTTAGCAGGTGACAGACGAAAGAGAAAATGTGAATAAAATCCTGGGTAGTTTTCAGACACTTTAGCTTGTTTAGCACTACAGGTCAAATTAAAGATATTAATTAAAAAAACAAACAAACAAACAAAACAAAACAAAAAACAACAAAGCATTTTAGCCCTAAACTGTGTTTTAGCCCTACTGTATATTTAACAATACAGGACATACAATCCATGCACTAGAGAGCTGTTAGTTGATTCTAAAAGAAATAGAGTCCTAAAAGTGGATAGCAGTTGAATATTATTGCCCCCAAATGCTGCTAGCTACTTGATCACAGGTATACAAAACAGCAGCACAGAGGGATGGACAGATATTTTTAGGTTCACATACAGCAGTTGGCACAGCTATCAAAATATTGCATCCATTTCTCATGCTCACATTTCCAAAATAGATTTTTTAAATACGTGAAAAGATTTCAGAGAAGAAAACTTCTTTCAAAGACTGGGTTAAAGTCTTCAGAGAGAAAAGTAATTGCAAAAAGACAGGAGATAGATCAGCTTGGGGGAGAAAAATAACTAGTACTGAAGAAGTCTTTAACTTTGTCAAAGGTGGTATAACGAAACTGCAGGAGGAAGTTACATCTGACAAATTCAAATTCTCCTTCAACACTGAGAGTAAATAACTGGTTTAAAAAAAAAAAAAAAGATGGAAAACCTTGCTCAATTTGTGTCTTCTCATCAGGAATCTGGAAGCAGGGCAGAGAACAGGTCATACAGTCTCGTCATGACTAGAAAATGTATTACACAAAGGAGACTCTTCTGGTGTTCAACTCCGTAAATGGGAAAATTCCTTCAGTGAGGAACAGGGTTTATATAAAGGATCTTATAATTTTGTGAACCCCAATATTTTGGGGAGTAATTGTGGATTCCATACAACCATGTCGTGCTCTTAGAGCTACAAAAACCATGATAAACAGAGGTGGGCCCACTATTTTTCTTGTCAAACTGGTTTTGACTAAATCAACACATTTCATCAAAGGAACAGTTTTGTCTCCTCTGCAAACAACTTCCACATCCTGAAATTTTTCAAGCAGAGAAAAACAATGGAGTTGAAAGTACAGCTAATATAACTCACATCCCCAAAGTAAGCAAGCTACTCTCTGCTTCCTGACAACAGGCCTGCCGGGCCAGGTGGACTGTCAGTCCACCTTTCTGAGGCATCACTCAAGGACAAAGGTGGAGAAGCATAAGTTTTTACCTCATCTTTTCTTCAGAGAAGTACTGCCAAGTGGGACAGCATGCTGCTAAGTCAGAAGCCCAGAAGAAACAACCCCACAACAGCTTCTTACCCTCCCACCAAAAAATCAGCTACACACTGCACCCTAACTCAGCACACACACAGTTCTCATTTGCAACCCAAAAGACTGGCAGCGGGAGAGAAAAAGTCACTGCTTTGAAAAAGCGAACCGGAAATGTAATTGTTTAGAAGATTCACACAAACTTAGTCAAATATTAGATAAAAATTCAAAAACCTGAAGCCCATAACAAGTCCTCTCAAGTTTCACCTGATCATCATGCTGCTAAACCTGAAGTAATTACAACCGTCTCTAGTGTTTTGGGATTTACACAATCCCTCCCTGCACTTTACCCAAGATTACAATAGACAAACCTCCTGCTTTAAAATATCCTCAGTGAGTTTCACCTTCAAGGCAAACCTGAAAAGTCAAGTTTTTGTTGTGTCTTGGTGAGCAGTTACCTGCAGCTTGGTGAATGCGACCTCAGGTGTGGAGCACCACAGCTGCTCAGGGAAGGTTCCAGAGGGGAGCAAGGCCCTGCCCCTGAGGGAGAGGCATCTCCTCAGAACGGGGATCCAGGCTGCCTGCAGGCTCACAGAGATAAACAGCACACACCACATTTTTCAGATACTGCCATATAATCAGTGTAATGTCCATCATTTTTTGACAGTACCAGCTAAGTGGGGAGGTCCCAGTTGACTGGAGGTCAGCCAGTGTGACACCCATCTACAAGAAGGGCCAGAAGGAGGATCCAAGACACTACGGGCCTGTCAGCCTGCCCTGGGTGCCGGGGAAGGAGACGGAGCAGATGGTGCTGAGCGCCATCACACAGCACGTGCAGGACAGCCGGGGGACCAGGCCCGGCCAGCGCGGGGTCATGGCAGCAGGTCCTGCCTGGCTGACCTGATCTCCTTGTGGGACAAGGTGACCC
>JAVJGJ010000003.1:4195844-4223917 GCA_035590215.1 Microhierax caerulescens | reverse complement strand
CTGGCCTTGGGCACTGCCAGGGATGGGGCACCCACAGCTGCTCTGGGCAGCCTGGGCCAGCACCTCGTCACCCTCATGGGGAAGAATTTCTTCATTATATCTAAGCACACTAGCCCTCATGAATAATGTATTTTGTTAATAATAACAACGCACATGTAGCCCAAAGCCACACATTTAATACTAGTGTCAGCCTACTACAACATACAGCAACAGCACTGGATCCAGGCTCAAACAGCTCTAGAGGCTGATCACCTTCACAGTAAAGAAATGTCTACCCCTGACTCTCGTCTGCCTAAGATTTAGAGATTGTTATTGTTGAAAATGAGAAAATTCCATCAGTGAGGTTCACAGTACCAGTGTTTTTGAAACTCCAGTCTGAAAATCCCAAAGGACCGCAAAAGGTACATAAGGAAAGACAAGTCCACCACTGGGACACTTACCTTCATTTCCCAGACACCTGCATTACTTTCCTGGCAAACATTTGATTTCTCAGCACACACCACTCCCCAAGCAAACACACACACACACATGTGCACACATGCAGAGGCAGATATTGCAGAAAAAAATCAGAAGGGACTCGTCTGCTAGCTGAAAATGTCTCCATTCCTCTCACCACTAAGTTTGGTTGGTTTGGTTTTTTTTTTGCAGCTGGGGCAAGTTCCTTCAAACACCAAAAGAAAAGAGAAACTGAGCTGAAAATAATTCTGTGATCAAGCATGCAAGCAAGCCTGCCCGAATATCAGGGCTGGAAGAGGAAGGCTGACCTTTCACACAAAAATCCTAGTTGTACTCTTACTCATGCAACCCAATCCAAAGCTGATGAAGACACAAACTATACAATGAACATAAATGCTTCCTTTTCTCCTCCCCACCTCCCCCAGTCTTTTAAACTACAGGTCCTCAGGGCAGGCAGCACCACAGCACACAAATATATTCTTGTCGCTAATCCTGCAACCCCCTAGTCAGCTTCTTCCCATCTTTAAAATACAGGCACACATTGCCCCTGGCAAGAAAAAACATAAATTCTGTGCGAAAACGGTAGAGAATTTGGTTAACATTTGATTAACATTTACTAATAAATGTTATTTTTATCTAAATACTAAGGATGTTTTACACTAGGGATATACCATGTGAGCTCATGCCCAGCTAGGCCAGGTAATGCTGCAGCCTGTGACTGACATTGCTGCATCTTTAGGAGCTGTTCCTCAAAGCACTTAAAAACCCTTTTGTATTTGTACAGACACCTGTATGCAGACACCTACTGTACTTTCCTACAGTTAAAGATTCATTTAAATTCTGAGATGATGCTTCTAAACTGGTAATCACAGATCTCAGCAGCAACCAACCAGACAGCAAACTCATTACCATGTTGTCTGTTTGCTTACAGCAAAAATAACTAGAAGTCAAACAGGTGGAGGTAAACCAAAGCTTACTAGGGAGAGGATAACAGCATTTTCAGGTGCATTCTCTGCCTTCTGTGATCCCTTTAGCCATTGACCTGCTGCTGTGTGGGCAGCGCTGCCCTCTGTGTTAGCACAGCAGCACACGGAGCGGTGCAGGACATGTTCTCTGGCTCTCCAGGCGCCAGTGGTGGAGTTGAGTAGATCTGTTTTTACAGACGGCAAAATCAGTTACACCTCATTGCAGCTTTAAGCAGACCTGACTTCAATACGGTTTGAATCAGGCAGAGAAAAGTCAGAACCTGAGAACTTGAATAAATAGTTCAGTGCCCGAGAGGGCTACTGCCTTGCACACAAAAGTCACACTAGAAATGCCAACAACTCTGAACACACCGCTTTTAGGCATGGTTCACACAGCTCCTGCAGCTTCACTTCCCGATATCTTCCTAGCTCTTATTTTACTGCAGAATTTTTCCTGGTTATAAACAGTGGTACATCAGCATTAAAAGAAAGACTCTCAAATTTATTTGTAAAAGGTAAACTAAATAATAACATGACTGTTACATTAATTTTTAATGGTATTAAAACTGTACCATTTTTCACAGGAACATTCTCTATTTTTTCATGTTATGCTGCAGACACCTGGTAAAAATATCTGGTAGGTCCTGATATTTAATTAAAACAATTTTTAATCAGGTAGATTTTTTTTCCCCACATTTCTTGCTAGGGCAAATATAATTTGCTCCAGCTCATTTAATCACAGTTCAATGGAAAGAAGGAGCAGACCCTGCAGTGAAAGGACGGAGTGCAGCTGCTCTGTTCTGCCCAGACTCAGAGGGATGCACATTCAGTTGCTTTTTAAAAGCATGAAGCTTTAGGGCCAAATAAACTGGCATAAGCCTTTTCTGACTTAGAAGGTACCGACATTTTTAATAGTTTATTATTTTTCTAGGTATGGCCATTTTCTGAGTGGCCACTTCACAAAAGTAAACAATTTAGGAGTTAATACCAGGACCATTTGAGGTTTTACTGCACAGCCACCTTATGCTCTGTGCCCAGCGGATCACACAGGTATGTCAGTACTGGTTTGCATGTAGGCACATTTGCACCAGGCACTTTTGGGTGTTTGTGAGCTAGACTACGCTTTCTAACTCACCAACTTGTCCACTCAGGAAAACATTCCTTAAAGTTCAGTGCGACTTTGCCTCAGACATTACCTTCATCACAAGGTGGTGATGGGTCATCAGTACCCAGAGTGTCCTGCAAGACAATGCAGTCCCCACAAATGTCTGTGTGCTAGCTACAGTTTTATACATGCTAATGCTCAGTCAAATTCTGTCAAAGGTAATCAAACTGGAGAAAGCCTAGGAGGAAAACCAAGGTAACAAACCCAATGCCACCAAAACAAGATGACCAGTGAACTAACGGTGAGATCAGGGCTGCTTGTCTCATAGCTACCGTAATGGGAAATCAAGATCTGCACATCCTTCACACCGCAACTTTGAGTTCATTGGAAGTTAAGTCCTAAGAACAAGCAGGGAACTCTCAGGCATAACAAGTAGAGTTAGAAGCTGTGCTTTTCTGAGGAATCTTTACTGATCGTTCAATTCTTGGATGTCCTAAAAATCAAAAAAAGGTCAGCTAGGGTAGACAGGTGACATGCTACTTTCTTGAAAGTGAATGCCATGCTTCCACTTCCAGCAGCAGTCACAATGAAAGACCAAGTACAGGCTAGGTCAAAACAGCATCGATTGCAAAGTGCTGACCACTTAATTTTGAGAAATCATCCAATTCTGTGGCTGTTTCCCATGCAATCTGAAGATTGATATATGCCATCATTTTGGAAAAAAATTGCCTCCTGGTAAGCAGTCAAAAAGTTTCCCAAGCTGTAATTTATTATTAAAGACTGTTAAACACAAGTATACAGACAAGCACCTGTGGCCCAAATCTACTTTAAATATATATTTAAATTCACGTTTTGCTTAAATAAACTGGTACATCAATGACTAGAATAGTCACATTTCTGAATATGAAACCTCTAACCTACTTGTTTGTCAATTGGTCAGGAGCTACAATCAACATTTGTAATCCCGCTCTAGAAGAACGTGCATTTTGCAAGACCTTGGCCACCTCCACTTCCTAGTTATCAAGTTCATGTACCCAGCACAAGATCACCAGTTGCAAGGTACAGTCTCCCATAATTTTGACAGAATGCTTCTTTTTGTTGGCAACCATGGATCATAAGGTAGTTCTCCTGTCTGTGGGCTCTCCAGCACCATTATTGCAATCAGATTAACATCCTCCTGTACTGAGCCATACAGGATATATCACTGCCTTCAGATGCTTGAAACAGAATTACAGCCCCTTCACACAGGTAGAGCTGAGGTTCTGATGCAGTCAGGGCTGCAGCGTGCTCCTAAACCTGACACAGGGATTTTTGCAGTTTCAGAGTGCTCCAGTTGGCACTCACAGAACTTTTGAATCGAAGCCTTTGACACTTGTGTGACAGAAGGATGATAACAGTAGGAATGACAGACATATGCAATCATCGAGCTGTGAGCATTGTTGAAAGTCAAGCATCTCTTCAGGGCATAAGTAAGAGGCTAACACATCAGTAATCCCACGGCCATCTTCCTGACCACGTTCACTTGTCCAAGCTAGCATCTTGTGAAACAGATTCAAACTGACCAAACAGACACGTCCTTACTTACTAAAGGACACTGTTGATCCATCAACCATGTAATGAATCACGTGGCTCCAGGAGAATTCTCACACTGTAACCAATGAAAATGGATTTTTATTTATAATACTAATAGCAGCACAAAACTATCGAGTCTTTCCTGTTTAAAATAGCTTGCTTACTCCACATCAGGAAAGAGACTTACTTTACCATGTCAGTCACAAACCAAAATTTATTACATGCCTGTTTGATTTTCCAAGTTAGTACAATTACATGCTGTTGCTTCTAAATACAATTTAAGTAAAGGCAGGTATCAAAAAATATCCACACATTCTGATTCATTGGTATGCCATGCAGCCAAAGACTCGTAGAAGCTGTTAATGATACATGAATTGTGTATGCTACAGCTCAATATAACATTTGGTGTGATTTAAACAGCATGAACTTTTAGTGAAAGTCATTTTGATTCCGTGATGTATTACACTTCAAAAACCCTTAGCAGGAGGTGGGAATTGAATGATGTTCTCTGAAAGCTTTTATTTGTTAAGCATACACAATGCAGCTGCAACTAGATCCTAAATAATGGCAAGGAGTGAAATGAAAGATCTGATACAAAATTAGGTTGCTGCACAACTTGATTCTGAGAGTGTCAGTGAGGTAACGGGAAGTAACAGAGGGGAAGAAAGCAGGAATCAGCCGTTCCCCTTTTCTTCTGTAACAGCTGAACTTCAAGCTGCCATAGTAATATTTCTCATTTAAAACATCACTGTTCAGCTGAACATTTCATTCTGCAACACCAAACAGTTGGCTCTCAGTCCTGTGATTAGGCTGCCATTTCAATAATGAAGCCATGAATCAGTAGCAGAAAGAGCCATCCAGTTGCTTACCAAGGGAAAAAGGAATTTGCCTAAATACATAACTCATTTTTAAAAATAAGTTAAATGCAAGAAGGGGAAGAATGATTAAAACACAGGTGGATAACGTGATCTTTATTTTTATTTTCTTTTTAAGACGCCCAAATTGTTTGGAAAGAATTTCAACACAGCTGAATGTGACAGCAACAATATCTGGTGCCCAAGGAAAGCTTTAAGCAATGATCCGTTTCCTACTTCATAAGTCTCTACAGCAATCCTTCAAAGGGAAGTATCATCAAGATTTACAAAATTTGCCCACGAACTAAGATGCTTCTTTACTAGCTCTGTGGCATTATACTTTTTTCAGTGCACAACCAAAATCAGGTACCTGTTTTATTAAGCTCTAAATGTTTGTAAGTATAAGAATTTCTCTCCTTCCTGTACCATTCTGGGGTTTTTTTTTTTGAAAATATTTAGCACTGACCTATCTCCCCTATCACTTAGTAAAGAGAAACCTGCCATTGCCATGGTAGTAAGTACAGGAATAGATAACAAACCATACTTCTGAAAACCTTGTCTTGAAACCAACAGGCAATGACAGAAAACAAGTATTGCTCCTGTTTCATGGGTGGAAATAGAGATGGTCTCCCTCAACATCATTTTAAAAACTTGCAATCTAGCAGAGAAAATAACCAAGATCTCCAACATGACAGTCCAATGGTTTTGACAAATAAGCTACTCCACTGTACCAAGGCTTAAATTTACTCATAAAATAGGACCAGCCTTTTAGGGCTGAGTTTGAACATATGCAATTGTTTTTTTGACTGAATTAATCCTTTCTCCTCAAGTTTGAGACAGAGGTATAAACATTGTGATATTCTTACCAGATACTTCTAAACCATCACAAAGTGTGATGCCAAAGACTATCAGCTATCCTTTCACACCAGCCCCTAACAAGGGTCAAGCCTCTTTTAATCCTGAAAACAAGCTAGCCAGGGAACTACTGAAGTTTTTGTGTGAGGGATAACATCACTTCAGCACAATCTCCTGGGAGCCAGCCACTGAGCACAACCTGACATAAATAGCACCTACAATTATCTGTCTACTAGAAATATGGTTATAGTCCCGGAAGACAGAAGGGCACAGAACCTTTACTCAATAAAATGAAGTGAAAAAGCAATTTAAGTCAAAGCTCCACAGATCCAGAAATGTTTGAAATACTCACTGGAAAGGACAGTTCTCTAATGCTTTAGAAACACACTTCAGAAAATTGTCCAAGATTTTTGCCAGACACAGCATCCACTAAAGAATTAAAATCTGCATATGGTTACTTCCTCTGTGCACATAAAGAATTTCTAATTATAGGGAAGGCTTATAAAATCAAATCAATATGAGTACAAGTAGATGTCAAGAAGAATTGGGGTAGTTGCTTGTACTGTTCATACAAAATAGAAATTCACATAAGTGTGCTTATTCTCACAACACTTGGAAAAGGTTTGGGGTTTGCTTGGTACAAATGCTTGATGAGTATTTGAAAAGAGTGGTGTTTTCAGCAAAAGCATGATGACACTTAGTCTAGAGGCAGATTATCAACAAAATTATTTCCTATAGCAGAGGTACTGCTTTGCCACAATATCAGTATCACAAAACAGGGTTTATCAGATACAAAGCTCATCCTTCCCTTTCATGCTTACAGATTTCAAGAAAAAAACAACTCTTTTGGGAAAAAAAAATCAAGATTTCAAAAACATTCTTGTTCTGTATCTCCTGTGACACTGTTTAGGGACTCTGAATTGAGAAGCTCCTTCTGTTTCAATGATGAGTCACGTTCCAAGCAGAGCTCATTCAAAGAGAATAAAAATTGTCATTGCTGATATTTTTGTCCTCTTTAGAAGAAAAACAATTGAACAGTAATCCTCAATTGCAGTAGATCATTATAGAACTAGCACACTCTACCCACCACCTTGGAAGAACATGCTATTTAGGATTTTGCTTGTTAAATTAATGCATTTTTATTCTGACCGTGGAGAAATGTAAATTAATAAAAAATTCGGAGAACACAAAGATGACAGTAATACAACTGATTACCATGTAATGAAACATTACACTGTTTTCCAGAGCAATTTATGCAGTAGATGCAACATACACATTTAAAATTTGAGTTGCCTTGGATTACAACTGGATCTTGTTCTCACTAGCCAAAACTTTTCAAAAATCCACCTCAGTTTACACTAAAAAACTGACCTTAGACAGATACATGTCTCTAGATATAAGTAATGACTTTAAATTATTCAGGATAACCCATTAAAATTAGCATGTTGAGTTAGAGTCTCATTATTTGAAAAACATTGGCCTTATACTTAATTTTCAGATCCTGTTGTTTACCATTATTCTATCAAAACTGGAACAAGATGGCAAATGCAAGTATAATAATTGTTCTTATGCTTTAGCTACTGAATTAATATAATCTTTGATCTGAAAAATGCTAAATTCTGTGTTGGGGAACTCAAAAAGAAAAGTGGATACACTTCAGCCTGGGACTTACTAAAAGAGATACGTTAATACACACATCCACACCCCAAGACTGGACTGTTAGAAGGGGAAATGTTGTATCCAGTACATCTTACAGGCAAAATTCTAGATGGTATGTGGGCCAAGGAAGCCTCACGTTAACAGACAGAGAAGAGGTGTCTATAAAAAACAGTGTCTGGTTCTGTGCGTTATTTTACCCTTTCTCTTTACTATGATCCCAAGTACATTAAATACTTGATTTCTGAAAGGTGTCCTAATACAAAAAGCATCTTGTGGTGTTTGCAGTCTTTCAGGAAAGACAGTGGAGTAGGGAGCAAAGATAGCTGGACTGGGCAAGAGAGGACAACAGTAAGGCACAGTGGTCCAGTGGTCCATCCAGTCTCTACAAGTTGCAAATTCCAAACCTGTGCTTGGGAAACTGGAAGTCCAGCACTGCTACCCTAAAACCAGGATGAAAGTTTTGAACTTCACCCTTGAACTACACTGCTCTATGTAGAAACCTCTGTGAATTTAGTTGCCAATTCCAGAGGCATGTCGAACTAGTTGGCTGAATGTTATCGCAACAGAATTCATCTAGACAGCTGCAGTGCCAGCATTATGATTCACCCAATTATTCAAGTTATTTCTGCCCAGTATGGCAGTTAGACTGAAAAAGAAATTACTTTAGTTGAATTATTGATGCTGTTAGCTCCCTCCAGAATAGGACAGTGTTTGCCATGGTATCCAACACACAGAAAAACTCGTAAGAGAGATAAAAAAAAAATATTGAGTATGGCAGCATTCCCCAATGAGACACATAAAAGGATGTACGACTTCTTTGTTTTGCTAAGTCATTGTGTTCCAAATACAAGAAGCTCAGTAACATGACTTGAGATGTAGTAGAGGAACACACCAAAATCATTAAAAATACATACGTCTTATCTGCAGCAGCATATAAATACAACTGCTGCCCTGTTGTTTTGTTAACACAACAGCAGTCACAAGTAGGTAAAAAAAGATAAAACTATTTTATCAAATTTTTCTTTTAATATGAACTTTTTTGCAAAACCACTTCGGAAAGAGGAGAGAGGAATGACATTTCCACTTGATTTTTAAACATTTTTCCTCCTGCACTTTCTCCTTCTTCATCTCAGTGCAATAAAAATTTGGCAGAAACTATTTCTTTCATGTCCTCCTTGCTGTTCTCCTCCTCCTGCCTCACCTTTTCCATTTTCAAAGCCTTGCCAACTTCAATAAGTTAGTGGCAGAAGGTGGCATTTCATTTTTCTTTTGTCCCTAACTTTTCCGAAGCTAGAGAAGTTTTGCAAAGTACATGAGAGAACAGGGAGAAAAGCTTGCCTAAATTCTTTTTTTGGGGTTTTTTTGTTTGTTTGTTTTTCACTTTGAAATTCTCCGTTTGTTTCTTACTTCTCTAAAAGTGAAGTTGAAAAAAAACCCTGTTAACTCAGAAATGCGTGTGTTGAGCTCTGGGTGGAGGAGATACACAATGAAACCAGCAGTGGTACTTTTTACTGGAGTACAGAACCAGGAAGAAACCTAATCTCGAAGGTATCATGAAAAGGTATTTTGTTTTCCTCTCATCCTGTAACTGGAGGTGCAAATGAATATCACCAGTGTTGTTTCAGAGGGGCTCCTGGATGCATCGACAACAACCTAGAAGGTTACTAAATGTGAGAAAAGAATCCAAAACGAGGCAAAATATAGTTTTTTGGAAGATGGTCAAATCTGTTCTGTCTACTGCTTTCTCAACAGTCATTGGGGAAAGAGAAGCTTTTTCCTAAGGGTGATTTTACTTCATCCAAACATCTGTTTATCTGTTTTTAGGAGAGGATAAATCCGCTTTTAAACATGCCCCTCTTCTATGCTGGGAACCAAGGCTAAAACCCTAAGTTTAGATTGCTAAAGTTACAGAGGGTAAACCCTGTCCTGAGTGACAAAATGAAGAGAACGCAGTATGGCAGCTATCTTCCTGCGCTGACAGCTGAAGTATTGCCTCCTGGGGAGAAGGAGCAAAGGGAACCGAGTTTGCTTACAGCCATTCTGCACATCACTGCTGGCTGTTAATGGAAGGACAGTGCTCTCAAACAGTAGTTCCACCCTGGGAGATCACCTCAATAGAAAGGATGGGGGAAGTTTTTCTTCCTAAGCTTTAGAAAAAACATCCTCTAAAAAAAGCACTTTACTGGATGTATTGGAAATACAAGGACAGCAGAAAAAGACTACAAGGTAAAAAGGTTTCCTTTTCCCTCTTAATGCTCTTTCCATGTTCTCCTTCCCAACTTTGTCCTTATAGCAGAACAGAAACTGAAAAAAACCCTGTAAGCCTTTAGTTTCATCCAATTTGTTAATTTTTGAAAATGAAGAGTTATCAGAATCAAATCCATGATTCTCAATACTGTGGAAAATGATCTTACTCTTTCTGTCACTCTGTTCTTATCCAAAGGTTGGGCACAACATACATCTCACACCCTGGAGGGCTATAAACTGGCAGCAGCGGCAGTTCACCAGCCTCGGAACAACAAGAAAACACACTCAAAACAGCTGTTCACTTATGAACTTGTGCAGTCCAGGTGACTGGAACCACCCTTAAAACATTGACCCAAAGCTGCCAAACAAGCAGCAGGTCATAGGAAAAAACAGCAAAGATTGAAAGCTGGGGAAGCAAAGCTAGCAAATCTACAGATGAAAACTGCTCACATGCTGTGCCTGGGGCTGAATTATATGGGCAGAAAAAAGGCTGCAAAGTGCCTGGAAAGCAAGAGAAAAGAAAAAGCAGTTCCTCATCCAATCCTAAATATGATATATCTTCTGCAAAGGCATCTCAAAGCTTCTTACACAAACTGTTCTCATGTGGAGAAAAAAAAACAATACAAAAAATGAGCTCAAGAACCCCATGTGCTGTAATGCCGCAGTTAATGAAATTAAAGTTAAAAAAACTGCACATAATAAAGTATATCTACAAATGGAGTAAGAATGGTGTGGGAGCAGAGGAACACAGCCAGGTATCCCAGTTGACACAAACTGGTCTCAAATGCCAGGGCAGGCTGAGCACTGAGCTCGGCGTTGCCGCAGCCGATGCACACATGCTGTGTTGGTGCAGGCACAGCCCGGCCGGTCCCCAGCACGGCGCTGGCCTGGGGGGAATTAGCTTCAGTGGCAAAGCTTATGCACAGCTGAGTCACACCATTTTATGTACTGAGTGCTATAGAGCATACAGTGACCTCGTGTTTAACCTTCCCTTGTGGCTTCAAGAGAATATCACTTCCTACAGCATTTTAAGTTCCCCTCTAATAACCCATCTGGAAAATCCCAACCTTTTCCCACCCTCTTTCTTGGTATTTACATGGAAGGGCAGACAACATTATGGGAAAACTAAACACAAACCAGAGTATGATGCTGTGGGAAAACATTGGGATTCTTCAATATAATGTCAAGGAACTTGATATGCTGCAGATGCTCCAAGGAACCAAGTTATGTACACTGAAGCAGTACTAAGAGCTCCCAGCAGGTACCTACCGCTAGATGCAGAATTGTACAGTCATAGCAAGGAAATGTTTTCTTCCCCCAGAGCCTCATGTCTGAATAATATCAGCTCTGTGCTGTAACCAGACTGGCTCTCACCCACCACCAGTGCCTCTCTGGTGAGGGCAAGGTTTCAATACGAAATGTGTTTTGAAAAATTTGACAGGTCTCTCAGAGTAAAGGGTTTTGCCACGGTTACAGGGACAGCATCAACCAGCACCCCAAAAAGGTGGGAAGAATTCATGTACTGTCCTAGAGACAAAGATATTTGCTTCCACCAAACTCTTACAAAAACCCAAATGAAAACAAGATCCCCTGCCCAAGCCGCCCCCGGCGCATTGCACAGTGACACAGCTCAGCCCTCACGAGCAGCCCAGCAGCGCTGCACTCACCCGCCTCCTCCCGTCACACAGGCCACGCTCCCCAGGGAGAGATACCCGCCTGTCCCACGGACCTCACAGACCCCAGGGACTCCTACCCTGCTGCGGGTCGTGCCTGGCCAGAAGTAACAGATTTCTGCTTCCACAGCTAGAAGTGTGCAACGTTGGCCCCCGGTCTTTTAGCAGATAGCTGATTTACCATTCTCCCAAAGAAAAACGCCAATATTCTTATCCCAAAATACTAGATAAATGACAGGCTGCACAAAAAAAAAATATCTCATTTTTTTTTTTTTTTCTTTCTTATACATACTCTCCTGTCCACAATTGCTGCACAGAAGAAAGCACATGTAAGGAAGGAAAAGAGGCATTATGCTATGTCATAGCAATTAAAAGTTGCCAGTAGAGTTGACTTCTTTCCTACTGTGACACACATCCAGAGCATGGCTAATTTTTTCAGAAAGCAAAAAAGCAGCCTCCATTGGTAACAACTACCCATTTTTAATGTCAGAAATTCTGCAAACCACAGTTGCTAAAAAAAGGCTTCTTTATTTGCCTTTTATTCATATCAAAATATGCCAGACCTGAGGCTTGCTAGTTAGGAGGAAAAGAGAATCCAAGAAAAGTTTTGTTTTCACCTGAACAGGCACAATAAATCTAAGTCTCAGATGATGTGTCTCAATTAATCTTGAAGTAAATGCTCTAGAAATACAAGAACAAACAGCCTTTAGCAAATGCTAGTTAGAACAAGCAAGGAAAGCAGCAAGCCTCTTCACGCTGCCCTCCTGCCACCAATGCACCTCTAATCCTTATCTGCAGCAACCCCTGCCATTCCCAGCGCTGCCATTTGCAGCAAGCTGCACAGTAGTTTCATGCTGAGCACAAATGGTTGGGGGGGTGAGACCAACAACCTGCTCCTTTGGACAAGTTACATAGTTGCGGGGGGTCAACATTTTTACACAAAGAGGTGCAGCACCTTTCTGTGCTTCTCAACAATATCCCTGAAACCACTACCAGGGGTGAGCACAGCCGCTGTCTGCAAAAACAGCTAGTCTGAATGAAGTTTATTTTTCTTTGTTTTATGAGCTGCACTGGCTCCCTTCTTATAGGGAATACTTTATATCTGTCTTCATTTTTATTACCTGTTTAAAGCAAGGAGGAAAAAACCAAACCAAACCAACAAAAAACCAGCACATGGATAATAACCACCTTGTTCCTGAAATTAGGTACTTTGTATGGATTTGCAGCGTATTTCAGCAGTAGTTGATGCTAGATTAGTTTTGCGTTGTAACAATTCTGGGTGGCAGCAAGGATACACACAATGTAGACAACACTCGACTTGGATTCAGGAAACCAGATTTGTATTCCCATCTGTACCCAAGGCCCAGTACATGGATTTACATTTTAAGCTTTAATATCATTACCTCACCTCTAAAAGTACAGACAGAACGCATTGCTTTGTAGAAACCTAGCATCAAAGTCTAATAATAAAGAAAATTGCTCCGAGTTCGAGTCAATTACATTAATAAGGAACTTTGGGAAAGAAACGTGGTTGGTGCCAGTGGGAGAGGGAAGGCTGTGGATGTATGGAACAGGTCCATTCCATGTGGCAGGAGACTTGGCCATGAGGCACGAGGGGTTAACCAGAGATGCAAAGAGCAGGGAGCAATGAAAGAAAGGACTTTCCCATGGTTAAGGCAGACCCTCTGCTCCCAGAGAACACCAATTATTTTTGCCACTCTGTATGAGTTCCTACAGACCAAATGCATAGTTTTAACCAAATTTCCCACAGGGGCCACTAATCACATTGCTCATTTTTGGGTATTCTAAGACGCCAGGGTCTGCAAGGCAGGAGTCTCAAGTGCTCACAGCTGCAGCTGGGGTCATAGAACTGCAGGCTGTCAGTGTCGGAATTGTTACATGATCTGGACTGCTGTGAGAAGCCAGGGCAGTATCACATCAAATTAGGAAAATAGAAATAAGCAGCCTCTTTTTTTTTTTTTTTTTTTTTCTTAATGTGAGTCTCAGCTCTTCATCTGGAGAATGAGTATACCCACCAGCCCATCACCTAATGGGCAAGCTGAGGATCAATTAGCATTTGTGAAACTTCTCAAAATGATGAGTACACAGAAAAGCCCATAAGGAAATCAATACTTCTCTGATCAGAACAAGGTGTGAATAGCATGCAATAAAGCAAGCACAGTACCAGACATCTTACAGAGAGGCTTAAATGAAGCAAGGCAGGCAGTCCTTTGGATGGGGATAACATTTTTAGGCAGAAGAGGCAACCAGATGAAGGTAGGAAGCACGCTTCAACTCTGGCAAGCGTTGCTCTTTGCAGCCTTGATAACGTTCCCTTGCAGACGCAGTATTTCCCACCAAACCTGTTAAGCAGATGGCTGAGCTGACAGCGGTTGTGTCTCATCTCAGGCAGGACCTGACTAAATGTCACCAGTGCTGGTGCGTTTCCGTCAGAGCCTCGCTACTAAATAGCAAAGGCTACAGAAAGCAATACATTCCAGCTGCTTAAAAGCAGATGGCAAAAGTCCTAGTTTAACAAAAGGATGTGGTCTGTGAGAGAAGGGACTGCAGCTTCGGAAGTAATATTAGCAGCCTTCGGGGACACCTGCTCTGTAATCAGGAGCCACTCCTCCACAGTTGGAGGAGAGGAGGAGAGGGAGGAATGAAAAACTAGGAAGCCACACAAGACTGATGGCATGGATGCAGGGCCTGAGACAGAGCAAAACGATTACAGCACCAGCTTTTCACTTACATCCTCCTCCCTGTTGCATTCAAAGCCAGAATCATATATGCGAATTTGAAGTTCAAGCCTGATGAAAGTTATTTCCATAGAGAATTTATTTTTGAGTCCACAAGCACACCCAGATGCAACTTGATCCACCGAAGATCATCTTGTGCTGTGCTGGCAATAACTGCATTTTTATAAGATTTATATGCTTCTAGCACTAGTTTCATTGCAAAGCATCAGCCAGATGCTGCAGGAATTACAGTGCAAATTCCAAGCTCGCAGAACCTACTGGTTTTGCCAGGGTCAGGATACAATTCCAAGCCCACAACTGTGAAGAGACATGGTTCAGCCAGAGAGTATCATGGCAATAGTAACTTTTGCGCTTTTCAGAGAGATGCTTAGAGCCTGCATATTTTTTTTTTTTTTTAAATTATGATAATCTTAGGAAAGAAGCAGGAGTGTAGGAAAGGAGCTGCAGTCATTCCCAGTTACCTCATTGCACAAGAATTCTCATGTTACCGTCACTGGTTTCCATTCAGACTAAAAACCTGCATTTCATGTTTGTTTAAACCCACAATTATTAGCCAAAGCCAGGTCACATGGCAATCATGTTAAACAAGACTTGATTTGTTGTACCTTTGGGCTTGGCCTTTCCTGCAACCCAAGCCTAAAAATTCACCCTCCTCAAGTCCATGTGTCTTGCGTTAGCTTCAGTGTATGTAAAAATCCATATGGATTCCACTAATTAAAAGCATATGCTACGTGGGCATGCACAAAGCTAATTATGACACGGAACACATTTCAAAGCATGAAGGTTTAGAACAACCATCATGTGGTCTGCCTTAAGAATCTATTACCTTAAAAAAATAAAATAGGCTTTTGATATTTCTGGTATGGCACACCATTGATGTGTGTGCATCCTAGGCAACCCCGCACTGCAATTCAAAAGAGCATTCACACACAGAGTTAAGCTCAGTTATGCTTGTCTACAACAACTCACTGAAGTCACCATCAAGCCACCAAAAAAAAAAAAAAAGTCAAAAAGTTTAGAAGAAACTCTTTGCTTTAGCCAACAGATCAGGTTTTTGAAATCTGTATGATACTAATGACCAAAAGTACAGAGATAATTTTATCCAATATATTGAAATGCCTTAAAACCCCAAATTCCTTACTTCCAGTATATGTCAACACTGTGTAACAAAACCACAATTAAACACTACCAGCGCTGGGAGAACTGCACAGTGTACATTGAGCAAGAGAATGGCACCCCCAAAATACTGTATTTTATATACTGCTCAGGCTCTCAGTGCAGTATCCAGGCATTTCTTAGACGTGCTCTCACAGCATAAATAGAAAACTGCTTTTCATGTTTTACAGGTGAAGGAGGAAGATGGTTACATCTGCAGAGAGATGAAGTGCTTTATCTTGTAGAATCAGCTGTTGTACACATCAGAGGTCTGTCCAACTGTTAGGGTATGCACTTCCACTGCATTAAAAGTACACCATTGCTCTGCCACAACACTAGTAGTCTCCAAGTCTGAGGAGTCACTAACTTCTTATACAACTATAAAAAACACCCTGGCTCTTCAGAAGATGAATGACTGCACAGCCATTGGGTTCTTATGCAAGCTGGTATTATCTTCAGGGATGCTGATTTATGAGGAACAAAATAATTACATTTTGATTTAAACCCTGGAATACTTCAGGTATTGCAATTCAAGCAAAGCATTTGGGGATGTTTCAGAGCTTGCACCATAGTACAGATTTGTGTGTGTTTGAGAATCAATTATCATTAATATAACAACAAGTGTCAAGTGCTGTTCAAGAGTATTTAACTATAAAGTTCTGCTGGGAATGTTATAAAGCAGCTCATCTTCAGAAAAACAAATCTGTAATTCCTGCAATTACTTTCCACTATTTCCAATTTAGTGGCTTTTTGTTGATGTGGGTTTTTGTATGGTTTGTTTGTTTTTTTAAAGGGAAAAAAACACACAGCCTTGGGGCGGGGGGAGGGGGGGGGGGAGGATGAAAATATAAAATATTAGAAAATAAAATCTAATTATCTGGCTATTCTTTTCAAAGGGCCTTGAGCAAATGGGATGATGAATTTTCAGTGAAGTTCTGTAAAAGAGTATATCTCTTGCCCTGTAACATTCTAAAAATTTGTGACCTTTGGCTTTGTGCTGTTCCCACAGATACTCAGATAAAGCAAAGTCTTACTGGCACTTCTGGAAAGGCATGTTCTGGTAAAGGGGCCTCTGTTGTTTATGACACAACCAAACCAAGGCTTTCAGGATCTGGGTTCATGTCTCCACTCTGCTAGAACTCCTGGATGACATGTTTTTAAATTCCATGTCAGATTACAGACTTAAGAGTCTAAGGAAAAGAACGCACCAAGTTTCTGGCTTAAGTGATCTAATCTGAACAGTAATGACATCAGCAAAACTGTAATAAGAGCTCTAATGGTTTCCTTACTCAGCCTTCCTCTACAGCTTCGTTATCAAGTTTGCTTATCTCAGAACTAATAAGCTGTGTTTGCTAAAAGTGAACTCCACTTAACATCTGACAGTCAAGCCAGATTCATTTTGGTGCTTGAACAAGCGAGTCTGACCAAGGCACATAGCAATCAAAGCCAGATCGATTTCCTTAATGCTGGACTGCTACAGAACACAACCAGTTTATATCAAAATGGTGGTTTTCCTGATACAATTCAATTAGTTTGTGCTGTGCTGCTTTGATAACTCAAATCAGTCCAAAAAAAAGCAGGTATGGAAAAAATTAAAAGGAGCATTTAGGAGACCTTAATCTCAACTTGAGTGTGTTAGTCAGGCCCTGATTTATTTGCAAATGACTCAGTATCGAAGGTAAGAGGGACACAAATTCAAGGATGAGCTGTGAAAGCCAGTTTGTCTGCTCACAGCTAGGTGGAATGTGCACCAACAAACACTACAAATGTGGTCGTCACTGAAGTGATATTTCTTACTATACAGCGGGGACCAAACTCTTCTTCCATTCATGACAACATAAACCCAAGAAGTGCTGTTTCAGTGATTTGTTTGCATTACATTGCTCAGGGAGGAGCAGGGCAGACTATCTGGAGCGATTCTATTCTCTGAATTTGTCTTGTCTACAACTACCACACGTTTACACACCTGAGAATGACAGCATCTGAGGAGGGGTCCAGGTCCTGCTATGTATTTATTTAATATTTAACCCAATTTCAATCATTGTTTTAGAAGATCAGAGGGGCATCAGGAAGCCAAGGTTGATCAACTAACTTGTTCTTCCCCTCCTCTAATTTTAAATTAAAAATATCTCCTGACACACCCTGCATCTTTGTTTTAATTAAAAATGTGTATTCCTCTGTTGGTTCTAACCTTTATTTCTTTTCATGTCAGCCCTGCAGGAGAGAGAAAGTAAATGAGCATCTGTGAATGTGCCTCCTTGCTGCTGCTACAGTCGACGCCAATTCTTCCCTTCTTACCACTCAACTCAGTGCCCAGCTGGCTCTCCTTCTCAGAGAGCGCTTCACAAGCTGTTTGACAGAGAGGTCATAACGTGCAAATCTGAATTTATGCAGTCTCTGTCCTGAAGGAAATTAAGGATTCCACACTGAGGAAAGTCCTGCTTCTCTCAAGATGCTGTTCTGGAAGCACAAAAACATGCCCTAGGTGATATCTACTGCTTCAAATTGCCTCTAAAAGTTATAGGCATCTAAAAATAGCCAACTACCTAATCCCTGTGATGTTAACAATCCCCGTCAGAAAACAGTTTCAGAGCAATAGCTGTGCTGTAATGGTTTTTTCCTGCCTCCCACTTCTAGTATGCCTGACATATGGGTCAGACAGCTCTCCCCTTCCACCTTATCATGAATACAAGTACCGAAATGAATGCTTGACTGTCCTATGTACTTACATGTAAGACTGGGTTACCAGCTTCAAGCTTTGCTACCAGAGATCCAATTCCCTTTACTACTACTGCCAAAAGAGGAAACAGTCAGTCTCCGACCTTCTTATATACCATTTGTCCTCCACGTAAAAACACAACTGTCCTAAAGAGGAGGACACCTATGTAGATGTATCTATGGACACCTTTAACATTCAGTAACAAGGCATGGTTCTGTACCATAGGTCAATCTAGAGCTCCACAAAGGCAGCTGATAAGCACATCATAGGACTCCTTTATTCTTCCAATGTCTTGGCGCAGAAGACAGGATATTCATGTGAAACATTTTGAAAATTAAAAGTGGTTGCAACTCCAAGTCAGCCCTCCTCAGAAAGGACTTGCTGTAGGGCATGGGATTACAGAATGTGGGAGATGTTTGTGGCACCCCAACATCAGCTATTCTACCATATAAAGCTAATCTAGTGGTTTGACTAAAGCAACCTTCAGATCTGTTGTCTGCCTAGCGTTACTTGCCACACAGCCAGCAGCCAAGTGCGGGGAATGTCTTCTATTGGTCACACCTGAAGCTATAAGATGAAGTACTCTATTCTGTTTGTATTGCAGCTTCTCTTTGCTGCACTATACCTCATTGCAAATTCTTTGAAAATCTACTCCAATGTGATATACATACAGCCCTTTATAGCACTACAATGTTAGCTGCAAATGAAAGCCATTCTTTTCTTCTCCACCCCATCCCCAGCCACACTGATCCCAAGAGGGCTGGTTTTCATGCCGCTTGTCTGTAAGTTTCAACGTAAAATAATTTACTGTATGTACTATAATTCCTTGAAGTCTAGAGTGAATCCTAAGGGCAAAGTCTATTGTCAATAAATGACACATCAGGATACCTGTCCCAAAAGGATTAAAAACTATTCTACAGTTTTAATCACATCTATGTATAAAAGTTAGGTTTTAATTTCCTTTTTCTGCATAACTGATCTTCACATTTTTATATTCATTGCTAAGGAAGCTTCCTTCCAGTGTTTCATTTCCAAAGGTGACATCCACTGCATATCAAATTGAGTGCTGGCTGCTTCTTAGAATACAGGTGATTATACTCATATTCCAGGATTTTCTTACTCTTTTATTGACCCCCTCTAATAATATTCTTTCCATACCTCTCCTTGCACTTACCATACCAACTAAACATGATTCCTGAATTATTGATAAATCACTTTCCGTTATGAATGCATATGAAACAGTTGTCTAGTAATGATCAGAATACTGTAAATAAGTATTTTTATACCCAATAGTCAAGATTTCTTGAGAGTAAAGTTATTACATTAGCCAGTTAACACTTATGAGACAGATTAAGAAAAAATCAATTTTATTCAACCTAGCACAACAACATGCAACACCTTTATAACACATAAATTTGTACTTAATTTTTTTTAATATGATACCTACACTGTGTTAAGAAGCTTTCAGTTAGGTTTATAAGGCAGCTTCAGCATTCTCCCTCTCCCAACAACCAGAAAAATATGTTCAAAAGAAAGAGATAAGCTTAATATTTATTTCTGGCGAAATAGGGGTCATATTCAGTTTCTGCAAAATCCGCACTCAAATGGTGAGAATAAGACACCACAAGAAGAAACATCATCCATCACCAATGTAGATTAATGGTTTATATTATGCTTCCTTTGCTCTTCTGGGCATGGAGAAAAATGTGCATATTTCTCTGCTCTATAAAGTTGCTAATAGACTAATTGAGCAAGTTTAATGTAAAAACAAAAGGCCATCTATGATAAATTTGAAAGCAGCAGCCCACTCTTACAGTATCTACTTCTATTTAAGAATAAAAATACACAGGCATAATTGATCACTGACGAGCAGATATTTCATAATCATTAATGAGACATTGAAAGTTGAACTATTTTAAAAAAATCTATGTAGCCAAAATTGCCCTATAGATGGAGAGTTTCTTTTCAGATTTTTCACATCTGAAATTCAGTTGAGCAGATAACCATCTCTGAAAGGTAAATAACTCCCAGAAAAAAACAGAATATGATCATCCCCCCACCAAAAAATCCCCCATCTCCCAACAATTAAACAACTATATAACTGCCAAAGACATATACAAAGGGGGACAACGGAGTATAGAGATCAAAGATAATAGGACCAGATCACTTTAATAGTATTTGGAGGAAAATATTGCCTCTTAGAAGGGTACCTACATATATTAACAGCCTCCCCAGAGTAAGTTAAAGGCTAAGAACAGGAACTAAGTACAAGTTGTTGGTAGGACTGTTTTGTTTGCAATAGCTTCCTTAAATTAAATTCTCCAATTTAAATGAATCAAGCAACAATAGCGTAACAGTCAAAAAGACTTCTAACAGAAGAATAAAATGGTATTACCACCTTAGGCTGAAATGCAGGTAATGCTGAGACACTTTGAAGAAACAGATGGGGAGCAAAACCCACCAGTGGTGGCAAAAGCCCTGCCGTGGCGCTGTGTGCCTCAGCCTCATTTGGAAGAGCAAAGCTGCAGCAATGCTCACTGGAAATGATTCCTTTAAAAAAAAACAACAAACCACCCTGGTTTACCTGTTTATTGTCATTCTAGTGAAGTCAGGATATCTACATCGTGATTCCTGGTTGGAGAGACCAGTTTAGCCAAGTCACTGATCAAATCTGTTACAGTAATATCAGCATTTCCCACAAAGCAGCTGCATATTCATCACGTGCAAGAGCAATGAAGCATTGAACAGACAGGCGAGTGATTTTTCTTTTTTTTAACTTGATTTTAAGAGAGGTTTGGCAAAATCATCACCATCTTGCAGATTTTAAATTGGTGTAATTTCCAACTTTATTCATATAAAAGCTACATCTTAAGTTATGCGAAGCCTCAAACTTTTAAAGGGTTGTTTCCAATCTTTGCGTTACTTTGGTAGTCATTTACACTTCAAAACTCAAAACTGTTTTGAGAATATTAATCACTGGTTCTGCTGCTATTGGCCTTAATAAGGCATTCTTTTTATTGTGTGTCATAAATCCTGTATTACTGTTGTATAAACTCAGCCTTATCACAGGCTTCCACTGGTGGATGAACAAACAAAAGCAGTGACTCCCGGAAAGCTGTTTTACAATAATACATGCTTCTCTTGACTGAAACAACTGCAGAATACAAAAAGCAATGCGTCTGAACCATGGCTGCATTAGGTAACCAGGTATCACTCGCTCAAACATTGACGCTATCACATTGTACAAAAAGACATGCCTGAAAATAAAGCATCCAAACTCCATTTTAAAGCACATAAAACCACTAGTGAGGAACGACAATGCAGTCTGCAGCTCCCGAGGTGTGTGTGCCTGTTTAGGGTTTCTTATCCCGTCAAACTATCTGAAATTCTGTATCAGAAGAGCAAACAAAATGAAGCATAATTTCTTCTTTACTGTGATCAATTCCCACAGCATTTGAAGGAAATCTATCCTTAGCCGATGCCATAGTCCTTATGTACAGTTTATGGTTTATCATCTGAATGAAATACTCAGCTAGGTATTTTTCCCACATGCTTAGGTACCTTTCACTGCATGTAAAGAATTAAAGGTGAATGATAAGAGAGGAAAAAAACCCCAACTTTTAACTAACACTAAGCTTAAGATAAATATATTGATCCTTATTCTAAAGTAACTTTACATTTATTGGTTAGGTAATTTTATATTTGAACAGAGTGGGCATAAGACATACCTACAGATTGATCCTCAGTTTAGTCTCCACCAGTGCCCAGCTGGGCTTGCTCTGCCAGGGTAATACCGACCACCTGAGCCGCCAGCTCTGGGTGGCAGGACACCCACTCTGCGAGAACTTCTTTCAGTTCTGCCAAGGAAATTCACATCACTAACCAGTAGAACTAGTTGATACTTAACCATTCCAGTACAGATTATTCTTGAAAACTTATTTTTAACCTGACCTTAGCATTTTTCTTGAGAAAAAAACACATAACCATTACTTTCTTCTCTTTCTCTACTTACTACTGACATTGCCAGAACAAAAGCAAAGCGTACCTTACAGTTGTGATTTTCCACATCTTAAGTATATGTCACATTAAGGCCTGGATTCTTCTGCTTTTGTCTTATACTGAGGTCCAATCTGGCCACTAGACAGGTTGAGGATGTAACCCTGAACATCACAAGAACCACAGTTACCATAATTACCATGACAGAAGAGCCACCCATACAAGTACCAGTGATTGGAGGGTCTGGGTTTCTATCTGCCAAAGTTTTCCTCACTGGTACCAGAGTAAGACTCGAGTCTACATATACTTTTACTCTGCTATGCTCATTAAGAAATGAAATGGCCCATGCAAGAGCAAAAAGCTTTTTGATGCTATGGCCTATAGCATTCCTGATATACATATGGCAACCCTAAGCTAAGGGAGGCTGAGGTGGTTTTGTTCCAAGCATTCCACCCCATTTAATTGCAGCTGTTAAACACATAGCCTACTTGGATTAACTTCTCATAAGCAGACCTGGACACAGATTTGATTATGTAGCTCTCAGGACTGAGCTGTGAATAGATACCTGAACCACAGTGGGGTAAAAGGGAATACACTTCAGCAGCTATCTTGACCCTGTGTTTCTACAGACAAGAAACACTCCTTTTGAGTCCTCCTGCAATAACTGTAGTATTTATTTGTGTCTCTATTAAACTTTTGGAAAAAAAGTATGCCAAGAAGTGTAAAACTAGAGGGGATTAATAAATCTAAAAGGAATCCAGTCTTCAAAGAGTGTAAGCAATGTTGTAAGGAAGGGTCTCCAGTTTGGCTGGAAATAGATATATGGTGGCGTACAATTTACACAGCCTTATTACAGATAAGGGACAAAGAGGCTTTCATATTCACAAAACCTGTAGTGTGGTTATAGATCAAGCAGACATGACCTGAGCCAGGGCATATTAGGTCACACTTCCATTAAAGCTGAAGCCACATTTTCAGAGAGTTGCTTGGTTCCTCCTTCAACTTTACAGCAAATGGATTGATGAAGGTGCATTTTCTTTTAAAATGCCAAAACCGAATTGACTTCACAATTCTAAATGCTAATCAATACTTGCATCAATTTTTATCTGACACTGTTTTAAAAGTGCAAGGAGAAAAACAGTGATTTTCTACGAAGTCTCTACAGTAGCATTAAAAAAAAAAAAAAAAGGAAAAAAAAAGAAAAAAAGCCATTAAATTGTTTCTTAAAGGTCCCAGCTGCCATTCTAACTAGGTCCCTGTCAGCTAGGAAACCTGTCAGCATCCAGGGGGACTGTTTTACATGCTGATACAGGGTCTTGAGTGGAAGGTCAGACTGACACACAACAAGCTTCAGAGATGCAAATCTGCAATTTGTACATTCACAATAACACTTGTATACACATGATCTGTGTGTATAAGGGCAGATTTGCCATACACGGGTGAGTCTAAACATTTTGCTTTTAGTCTGAACACTTTCCATAAATAAGGATGAGTAATGCCTAAAATGAGATGCTGGTGTTTCAACTAAATATTGATTACCTATCACAGTGTTATTTTCAACTAATGAGAAGGTCAATTTCCTTGCAGGAAAGAGGATTTGGAAGCCTGTTTTGTGTCCAAATGATACATGATGACAGAACAACACGGTTGTGGTATTAGTATTCACAGAAGAGCAAATGTCTAAGTTAAAAATGAGTATATTTGGTCTGGATTTTGAATATAGGAATATTAGAAAATCTAAAAATTTATCCTAGTGTCTTGCAAAATGACCACTACCTCTAATACTTGCCTTATAACATTCAAAATGAGTATTTATTTCTCATCGTCCTGTTTACATTAACCTCTCATATTCTTCTTGAGTGTTCTCAAGGATATTAATTCTTACAAATAAAATAAAACAGCAATATTTATTTCTTGGACTAGGTAATGCACTGTTCATACAGAGTTCGTTCAAGACATATATTCCCAATGCATGTGCATTAAAAAAATCCAGTGTTCCCAGCAGCTAGTTAATAGGCAGGATACCTGCAATTACCCACCACACTGTGCCTGAGCAGACTTGCAGACAAATACGAACAAGATCCACTCAGGCTCTTATTCAGCTGGAAACCACCAATACTGAAGTCAAGCTACAACAACCTTTCAATTAGCTCAGACTCATCTTAGACTCACCAAGACCCAGAGACCCTAATTTGAGGTTCATTTCCTGACAATTCATGGGACAAGCAGTTTTTCATCCAGCTGAAAAGTGTAGCATTTGTATCTTTAATTATTCCAATTCAAGTGTTTCTGATTCTTAGGGTGGCAAAATAGGTATGGAACCTGTGTGGTTACATTTCAAAGAAGCTCAGCCCCTGAAAAGTCGGAAGGTACCTCAACGTCAGAAGTCAGATGGGTCAAGTACCGATCTACAATAGCTTCCACTCTGTGTTAGTTCTCACTGTAGCAGATGAAATAGAGAAACTCACTGGTCCAGCTTTACCACAGGGTCTAACATATGCACTGTGAGCTTGCATTAATGGAGAACGTGAGGAAAACTCGCCCTGAGTAAGCTACCCCACATCTCCTCGGCATGTGGCCAAAAGTATTAACTCTCAGACCAACAAATAAAGGAGGAGAACCATGTATGCAGCTAAATCTTCACACTAGAATCTTTCTAACACAGTGCTGGGAGAGGAAACAGCCCCTGAACTCCCCACTCCAGGTCTGATTTTTCTTTTAGGAACACGGACTAAAACATTACTGTTCACCAGCTTAAAAGGAATACCAGACCTAAAGGACCAGGAGAGGTCTGTCTCTAGTGTGCTTAAAACATGAGATAACCCAATGGTAGTGCAATTCTGGCACAAGTTCAGGCAGCTGGAGAGGCAGGGCAGGCACTTGTCTCTAGCACTCCAGGAAAGGAGGTACAGGTACTTGGTCTAGAAATGCTCTGTAGTGCTCAGAGCCAAAAATAAGAAATGAAGATAAAATGTATCCACGGCAAAGGATAAATATGAGATCAGTGTTTGCTGATATTGGGGCATTTCCAAAAGATACTGGTGGAAGTGCAGTCCTTATAAGCAAGTCTTCCATTTTGGTTTCCTCTCCCAGGCTGAAAAAACACAGGAACAGGGCTGACTGACAGGTCTTGGAAGGGTGAGCCAAGGGAGGAGAATTCTCAGCTAGACCGTGCTACAGATGGAACAAATCCCCAAAGCCCCTAGATCTCCTTCCCCTTGGTGGGGGGAATACCTCTGAGGTATTTCAAATGGCGCTCTTAAACTCTTTTTCTAGAGCACATATTTTGCCTGTTCCAAAGTGGAACATTCTTAACAGCCAATAGACACAGCTTGCACACGAATTTCCAGGAAAATATACTGAATAAAATTATTTTAATCATAAGGACTAGGAAGCTTTTTTACTTCCTCCTCCTCCCACCCAGGCTAACACAGAAACTCGCAGTTTTTTTGTGAGCACCATATTCACACAGTATCTGTGTTCCAGAACATTATCCTTCATCTGGGGGACAGACAGAACCACGCACAAACTTTGATTTTGTGTTCCTCCACCAACCCGACAGTACAAAATCTCTCACAGCCAAGCATGGGACCACTTTAAGCAATATTTCGTGGTCACTTTTGCATAGATGACCGACTGTTTGCAACAGCTCATCAGTTTCTACACTTACAGTATGTAGCAGTGGCTCCTATCCATTTCATATTGTTTTGTGACACTGGAATTCAGACACATCACTGGGATGGTGTGTACTACCTTAAGGAACAAACAAACAGAACTACTAACAATCCTCTGGACAGCATCAGCCTTGAACGAAAAACTATGATGTGCTGAACTCAAATGGAACACCAGGCTTGGCTGTCACACTAAATTCAGGGATGATTTCCAATTTGGTTTTATTTTAATAGCAAATCTGTATGCATTTCTGAAGTACTTGTTGGCCGTTGAAGGCAGTACATTTGTGCTCCACATGCCTGAGGTAAGGACCATGATGGCTGAGGTGGGCAGTGACAGAATGGAAGCATCCTGCTTACATACAGCAAAGCTGTGTTAGATTTAGCTATTACAGCACCATTACTAGAAAGACGCTGCCTAACTGTTCTTTGGGGTAACTACATTCTCTAGCTCAGTAATTCTGGAAATACAACACAAGCTCTTCTGGCAAGAAGTTGAATAAAGAAAAAATGTATAGTGTATGTATCCAGCCTAATAATTTACTGCCAACACTGCACGTACCCTTCCTATCTATAGAAGCTGCTGATTGTATAATGTTACCTACACAAGGACTTGACATTTGCACCTATGTCTATATATACATGTCTTTCCAATCCACACTATCACCTACACAAGGACTTGACATTTGCACCTATGTCTATATATACATGTCTTTCCAATCCACACTATCTTTCATTGAGAATATGCTTGCGTACTTTAGAAAACAGACCTGAAAATTATCTATTTTTGTTCTTAATAATCTAGAAGGGACATTTGTAAAGGTGGATATACAACTCATGCTGCTTATCTCACAAGAATTATCCTATTCATCCCAGTTAGACAATCTTCTCAAAACGGACATGGTGCTGTGCTTTAATATCTAACTTCAAATCCAGAATTAAAGTAAGAAGTGTTTCTTAAAAAAAAAACAACCAACAAACCACCACCCCAAACCCAATAAACCCATGATCAGTTTACTGAACTTTTTTTTTTCCCCTGCCACTGATACATTCCTCCACCTTCACTGACTCAAGACAGTCATGATTAATGACAGATCACAAAACTTTCTCAAAGGAAGATAATGTTTAGGAATTTCACCTTGTCAGTCACTTTTACAAAAGTATTTTGGAGTAACTGGGAGTTTTGCCACTGATTTGAATGGATAAACAATCCAACATTTAATTCCTGAATTTAAGATCTAATGTTTTTTTCTGGAATTCTTATATTGAAACATAAACCTGCTTATGTAAAAGTAGCTTAACTAGGAGAAATTGAGTGATGGTAGAAAACTAACTGAGCTGAAAGTCAACTTCCTGAATTTCATAGAGCAAACCTCCAAAGAAAAAGATTTGAAAAGATTAAAATTAAAGTAACAGTATTTCCAAATCAGCAATGATCTAGTTATTTCTGGACATTAATATCAAGGAGACAGCAATATTCAGGGACTGCAGCATGACACTAATTCTTAGTTTTATTCCTCATTACGGGGTGATCTTGAAAGATCTGCCTTATGCATCCCTGTTTGCCTTACATATTTCATTTGCAAAAAGGGGTAAAAATATTAACCCTTTTTTGTAAATCACTTTGAGATAAAGTACCATAAAATATCTAGATTTCAATCCCATATAAAGGGAAAGAATGGCAGAAAATAATACAGTGAAGTGTAACTACATGGCTAAACATGCAAGTAAAACAGATGCTAGAGAAACTCCAGACATGCCGAACATGAGAAAGACTAATCAGCAACTGCTGACTCTAACCTTAAAAAAATAACAAAGGCCTGTAATAGCAAGTGAAGAGCTGCAGATAAAGACACTGCCACGCTTGTGGGCAGACAGACTTCCACATGCTGTAACTAAGGAGCTGGCCAGGAAGTATGTCAAAACTGAGTGCTTCAAATAAACAGAACTATGAAAGCATCATAGAATCACAGAATTGTTTAGGATGAAAAAGACCTTTAAGACCATTGAGTCCAACTGTTAACCCAGCACTGCCAAGCCCACCACTAAACCATGTCCCTAAGGGCCACATCTACATGTCTTTTAAATACCTCCAGGGATGGTGACTCCACCACCTCCCTGGGTAGCCTGTTCCAGTGCTTGACAACCCTTTTGGTGAAGAAATTTTTCCTAATCCCCAGTCTAAGTCTCCCCTGGTGCAACTTGAGGCCGTTTCCTCTTGTCCTGTCACTTGATACCTGGGAGCAGAGCCCGACCCCCCCTGCCTGCAGCCCCCTGTCAGGCAGCTGTAGGGAGCCATAAGGCCCCCTGAGCCTCCCCCTCCCTAGGGTGAACCCCCCCAGCTCCCTCAGCTGCCCCTCACAGCACTTGTGCTCTGGACCCTTCCC
>JAVJGJ010000003.1:4175096-4195108 GCA_035590215.1 Microhierax caerulescens | reverse complement strand
GGGGTCACCTTGTCCCACAAGGAGATCAGGTCAGCCAGGCAGGACCTGCTGCCATGACCCCGCGCTGGCCGGGCCTGTATGATGCTCATCCATATAGTCTTCCATACAATATGCAGTTAACTTGATGATCTCTGAGCTGAATGCAGCTTCAATAAAACACTAAGCAATACAGATGCTGCTAGCAGGCAGGTCAATGCATGTTACACTCCGAATCTGAAACCTGAATATATTTTATCTTTCAAGAATCACTTCTGGCCACGGTCTGTAAAACTGAACGTGAACAGCCCAGTATCCTTTCTGTGGATAACACTGGATGAGAACAAATATGCAAGACATGTTTCAGATCCTCTATTTCATCACCATTTATGAACAAAACAAAGCAATATGAATGCTTTTCATTAACAAGGGTGCTATCAAGAGCAGAATTTTGATAGAAAGAGTACCTTTAAAATACTCTGCAGTTATGTCTACTTACCAGTGCATGTAAGGCGTACGCCCCTCCTGCACTCCAGAGACACCCAAGCTGGCTTTTAAGATTTCAGTTAATGGTAGAACAGTTTCGCAAGACGAAGTGCTGTCTCTACATTTCTTTTTGACTAAACATTTTTGATATCATACTGCATATAGTATAGGAAGAGCGATAATGAAGCTATCCTAACTGCCAGCATAGATCTAGTTACACATGTGTGTGTAACTACATCTACACATGGGAGCTGTATTACTTTATCAACCTCTTTTTTTCTCAGCCAATGCACTCACAAAAGGCATAAAAACTGCAGCAAGGGTTTTAGATGCTGAAAAATTGGAGAAAAGCCGGGAACCAAAGTCTTTCAAGAGACTGCAGCTCTGAAAACACTGCAATACCTCAGGGGCCAAACAGAAGCCAGATTGTAAGCTTGAGCCCTTGCTAGCACTTTCAAATTGTACTTATACAATTGAAGTATCGTGGTGGACATTTATATAAATGCTAGTTTGCTCTCAGGCTAATTGGCAGTCAATTAACAGGAGGAATGGTTTTTGTCTGGCCAAACCCCAAGGCGCAATATTGTCCTAATGTGTAAAGAGCAGAGGGAAACAGTTTTACTACCTGAAATATTTCAAGAGTCTATCTTGATCAGTCAGCTGAAAAGTTGACAACTACCAGAGAATAACTGAGTACATGAATCGGCTGCATTTGGCAGTGTTCCTTACCATTTCATGCTGAAAAGTCCAAACTGAAAAAAAATTCTAAAAAAATCCCATTAAACCTGTGAGAATTTTGTGCAAACTGGTATCATCATACAGTGTAAGTTAAATCCATACAAGCATTTGTGGGTAACGGAATACAGAGAACAGAGCTAAGCACAATCACAGAGATGATGACAGGAATCCCATCCAAGACTGATGGATTTTCAAAAGCAACACTGGACAGAGCTGTAAAGCAGGTGTCCATAGTCACTAGATTTTCATCACCTGGACCTCAGTGTTGCAGAGCTGTCAGGGATGTTATCTGGCAGCTTGCCTCCCATCACAGCCCTTCCTCCAACTTAATGTCACAGTGAGATAATTCTATGCACATTGTTTTAATTGGATGACTATCTTTTTTATATAGTGCTTTGTCTGCATATTTTTATGCTAAAGTGGGTTTTTTTCTGTGTATTTTGCATTACTATTTAATTGATTTAATTTCCTGTTCTGTAGCTCTAATATATAACATCCTGATAATATTTTTTTTTAAAGTCTCCAGACCACCAAAGGATCTTCAAGATACTGAATGAATTTATTCGGTTCAGGAAGCAGAGGTTAAGAGACTTCCCATTGATCAGAGTGTTCTTTATATTAACCACTAAAGAATCACCTGATTCAGCACAGCCCTGTTAGTGGCAATACTCTGGAAAAAAAAAAAAAAACAAAAACCTTTCCAAAGACTAGGTAGGTAGACAGACTTGGAAAATTAACCAAGGCTGATAAGCAGAGCTGTCTTAAAGAAAAGAAACCTTACTAATAGCTTCTACACAACTGTGGCACCTCTACTTAAAAATAATCACGTGGGAAAACATTGCCTGTCTGATAACTCCTCATGACAATCCAATGTGTTGAATGATTAAGTCCACTTGAAAACACTTCACAGAGTTTGATGTGGGTAAATGGTTCAACATAGAATATCATAATATTTATAAGAATAAAATACCACTCATCATTTTGCATAGTTTTGATAAATTATTTTCTTTTCTTGAACTCAGAACTCAAGTCTTAATTTTAGAAGATCTAAGGATATATGGAATAATTAGTACAAATGCTAACAATGTGAAATAAATTATTTGAAAGTGTTTTGACAGAAACTTTCACCAAAGAGTCTTTTGTGTGCTTTTGATTTGTGTTTTTGTTTTTGTTTTTTTTAAGATGTTGCTTAAGAAAAAAAATCACCACCACCAGCCTTGGCAAATGATAAATGAACAGCTATAAAGGGAGGAAAGACTGACAGCCGAAACAAGATGGTCTTCAGGGAAATTTACTTCACTGGGTAATTTTTTTCATTAACCCCATCAAATAGGTCCCCCTGAATCCTGGGCACACTTAAAAACATTCCTGAAAATTAATCTAAACTCTGAGTTTCTTATAAAACCGAGTGAGCCATGACAGCACTCAGCTGTATGTGACTGACAGACACACAGCTGTACTCCCCAGAGCACGGCCCTTCCAGGTGTGCAAAGGGAACACGCAATGCACACCTGTCTTCCCTAAGTTTTAAGTCGCCTTTATACAGAAAGCCTCGAATAACCCCTGCTATGAAATTAGAAGGGAGTAATTTTCTATTTTCTGATAGAAAATTCTCTACTTATGAAGGCATTCTGGGAAATGACTGCGACTTGACAGGAGACACCTTGATGTGAAGCGCTATGCTACTTCTTGTGGATGTAAACATCAACACAGCTCTGCTGCTCTTCATTCAATTTTATATAAGGAAAAATGGTGTGACCTTTCCATGAAGCTGAGTATTTGAAGTTATCTCACTTAAGCCTTTCTAGGGGTGCACAAACATTTCATTTGCTTAACTGTGTACCTACAAAATTTCAAACATTTTTACTAGTCAAAATTTGGTCTAAACAACGTCAAAACCTGAGAGCTGTTGGCTCATTTTAATTTAGCTTCTAAACTAATACTCAAGACAGAAAAAAAAATATCCTAGAAGGTATTAATCTTTGAGATGCCAGAGATTTAAAATTGATTTTTCCTAGCTTCCCAAACTATAACTTAAACTACAATATTTTACTTCTAAATGCTAGTCAACGTTTAGAACAATTATTTTAAAATATTCTTTGCTATGCAAATGAACCTACAGAGGCTCAGATAAGCTGGGCACCTTTGCTACAGAACTAACAATTTTTTGGTTATATTTTCCCCGTGCTTTCCTGATGTTTCTGTCTGGATAGAACTATGGCATTGCACTGCCCTTCTCCCATCCAGGAGACAGGCTGGAAGGAACAGAAGTAATTTACCTGAGCTGAACTCCAAACTAAGAGTTCATGTGGCCTCTGCTGTTGCCGTAACAGAGTTGTTTCCCACTAGCAGCACTGGGAGTTACCCAAGCATTTTAAGGAAAGCCAAGCACACCTTTTTAGCATGTGCTCTGCACGTCCCTAAGGGTAATAGTCATTTGGGAGGAATTGTGTGGGAAGCTGGAATGTAAATTCCTTATTGTCAAGCAACTCTCATCTGTACAAAGTGCACCTGAAGTGCAGCTACTAAGGCTGTGTAACCCCAACACATTGCTCACAAACTTGCCACTCCAACCACAGTGTCAAGGCAATGGAAGAGGAGACACTACATTTCTGTGGTCTAACCATAACATATAAGGCACCAATTTAATAATCTTAAATTATGTTCCTCTGTAGCCCATGAATTGTCATTTCATTAATTACAAATAAATGCATACTGAAGTCATTGCAGTTGTTTTTTTTTTAAGGTTACTTAGTAGTTGTTTTTTTTGTAAATTATCTCACTCCCATTTTATTACCTATCAGAATACACACCCAGATGCTATGTATAACTCACACTGAGCAATGCAATCACAAACCTAGGGCTAACAGAGGTTTGATTCAATTCCATTGGCCTATAATCAATTCCATTATCAAATTCATTTATGACATTCAACCACAAAAGTCACCAAACTTCACTACCTTCAGGCAACCACCTGATACCTGTGCCAGTTCTAAAATGCAACAAAATATCAGAGCTCCTTGCTTACTGCAGTGCTAGTATTCACCTTCCATCTCATTTCCTACTGGGGGACTGGGCAGAGAGGCCAAGGCAAGGCCATCAGGCCCACTGTATTTGGGCATAAGATGGAGCTGTTCTTTCCACCGATTACAAACCAGAATCGCTGATCACAGCAAAGAGAGCTGCAATAGAATCTGTCTGCATAGAATGAAGCATTGTATACCATATTTGTACCATATATAAATATTTGTACCCTATACAAATCTGATCTCATGAGTTTTGGAGAAAGCTACCGCTGGGCTCAATGATTGCAGCCCCTTGTTGCTGGAAAAGAAATTAAAGTAGGTTGGGAGAAAACATGGGCCAGCATTAATATTGTCCTGCACACTGTGATGTTATCCATGTGAAACACCAAGACTAAAAAAAAAAAAAAAAAGTAAATCTTATCATCTCTTTTGGTAAATATTTCATACATAGCAGGCAAAACCAAGTCTTGTCACTTCTGAGATGAGGGGCCAAGGTCTGGCAGGATAGAAGTTGTTCCTGCAGCAGAGCAAGCAGCTGGGAGGTGCAGAGCAGGAGGAGGAGAAGGTCTGTGCTCACAGCTTCTTCTCGTGATGGGGACGGAAGCGCAGGAAGAGGGTAGAAGTTGCAATGATGGCTTCTGCAGCAGCACTCCTTGTCCTCCACAACCCAACTCCTTCCTTGGCAATCCCATGCTAGCAACCTCCACAGGCTTTTGGACTCCGGCATAGTATATGCAAACAACAACTATTTTCTTTACCTTTTGTAACAGACGACTTAGGTTTCTACTTTGACTATGGTCACCCTTAATACTAAGACCAGGACAGAGACTGATGCCTTAGTTATTTGGGAAGTTACGGGAAGTGCCCATTATATACCAGATGCTGTCTTCCAGTCTCATCTTCTACCTTCCCTTTATTCCATTTAACTCGTTTCCTTTTTTTGACTTGTAGCATTGCAGTGATGTTAAGGATGCTATGGTGACATAATCCCACATGTACAAAGCACTAGCACAAAATGAGCTTGTATTAGTAAAGTGTCTCCCTTAGAGGTATTTGCACTGATGAGTCAATGTCATTGCAACTAGTTGAGACATAGGGAAGACCTAAGACATGCAAATCATGTTGATATCCACAGGCATCCATCAGGACTTGGGTATCCATCATGCTGCACTTGGTACAATCAAATATATCCACAGATATTTTCACAAATAGCAATTCAGAAGGAGTGTACTAAAGAGCAGCCAGCACTTGGTTCTACCTACACAGACTATGCTTGTTAATATTTTAATATAACAGCAAATATTAAAATGTGAATGTAAATATATTTAACTGGCTCAGTATGCAGTGGGCCAGTATTTTCAAAGCACCTGGTACTTACTAGACTGTATTCCACACACAGAGGCTGAGAAGTTTTGAAAAAAAAAAAAAATTCCCTTTTTAGTACCACATTCACAGAGAGCTCCCTGTATTTCAAAATGAATCATTTTCAAAGCTCAGAGGGTAGGCATATTAGCTATGAGGTTTAGTATATTAACTGTGAGATCCTGGGATGAAAAATGTATCAAGCAAGTTTCTTGTAAGTGGTCTGTCATCTCTTTGAAGTATATTCAGAGCATTGCTCCTTCCACTTTTAAAAAAATAATTTAAAAATATATAATTTTAATAGATGTTGGTGTACTTAAAATAATAAGTGCATTTTCAAATCATTTAATGAATATTTAATTGGCATGAATACTTGTCATTAAGCACAGAAAATAGAGAAACAGAGATAAATGTTGTTTACCAAAACTGCTTTCCATGACATCATTTGTGTTGCTTGGTAGTGAAGAAAAGCTATTGATTTATCCCTGTGACCATTTCTTTTCCATTCTTAAACAGCTGCAGACAAAGTTTTCCTTTATCTTTTAGCTCAAATCAAAGAATTTCATGGTTATTTTAAAGAGCACATTTTGACTCATCTTATAATTGAGATAAGAAATTAGGATCTTTGAGTATTTCACCCAATTTCCATCACTTCCAATGAACAGAAGTGATCAGTGATAGGGAAGAATATTATGAAATGCTCAGTGTTGGCCTCTCTCTGTCCCGTTCACGTTCCATAACAACATTCACTCTCTGCTGCTGTCCAGGCTGTAGTGAATCTCTCCATAATGGCACCTAAAAATCCTATTCTGACAAATTAATTCATATTTGGGAACTGCAGTCTAAAGCTACAGACAGGGTTTTGTACAAAAGCCTGAAAGCAATGGACACAACTGAGTTCAGAGGCTTTACTTATTTTAGCATTACATTGCTGTTCCCCGTAACTAGGCTAAAGGAAGCAAGGAGCAGCACACATGGGGAAGGTGTCTCTACTACCAAGAGCTTCTGAAACCTAAAAAAAGTCAGATGGAAGCTGCTCTTCCTTATATCAATAGTCTACAAATATTTGCCTGGATTTCTAATAGTAACTTTATGTGAAGTAGGGCCAGTAATTTTAGTAGCCATTATTCTCCATTACCTGACAAAAATGAAACCCACACCTTTGTGGGCATGAGGGGAGGCAAGGCACACAAACTCATGAATATATATTTTAAACAGCTTTTTAAGACAGATCAGAAAGGCAGCTTGCCAAAAAGTATGCATGCCACACAGCTCTAGTATCTATTTAGTAAATTTAAAATACCATCTGTTTTCAAATAAACTGGATATAAATAAGGTTTTGCAGCACAGGATATCTGTTACTGGGAAAACTTCATTTAAAGCCAGCAGTTAACATACTACATAACATTAAAGGTTAGCTACATTAGCTATACCTCTATATGGTAGAGCACAACTTTAGAACCAAAGGCAGCTTACAAAAGGCAGGGATCGGGGAGGGGACAAAATAGCAATATGGCAGGGCATCGAGACAAATTTCTGGGATTATTTTTAATTTCCCCCTAGCAAATAAAGCAACAGTCTGTGGTTTTATTTCAATGAAACTTGAGATTCTGAAGTTTGAATATTCAGCTTACCTGAGAGGGTGGCAGGTAAACATGGTTAAGCTCTACCTTTCATATTAGAAGTTAATTATGTTTAAATCTAATGCAATGACTTATTAGATATCTAACTAGGGCTTTATCAATTTACATCAAGCAAAAATATATCTTCTCTAATGAACCCAGAAAAGTGTAGCTACACTGTTTTTAATTGCCAGCATAAACTCCTTGGGACTCCTCATTACTAGGAATGATTGCTTTTAATACATAACTAACCGCTTCCATCCCAGCTCAGCCTTCTCCAACACTACACTACAGCATCCTGTACTCAGGAAGAGACCTGGGGACATCTGACCAGGCCATCAGGGCTGGAAAATTAAACTGCAAAAACAGCTGGAGTGGGTGACCCGAAGTAATTCTGCTCTGCTCCCTCCTTCAAGAAGTCCTCTGTGAGCTCTGATACAGCTTGCTGTCCTTCTTAAATCCTTCCCCTCATGCTTATTTAATCTGGGGGTTTTTGTACAGGAGGAACACATTTGTAAGCGTTCCCCACCATTCCTTACAAATGGAGGATACACTCTTGCATATAATTAAGATCCAATCACTTAAAAGATATAAACTAGAATTTATTTCACTGGCATAGGCTTTTTAACAGCAGCAAGAGGCTCTGAGTAACACTTGGGATCTCCTGCATTCGTCTGTATGCAAACATGGTCACAAAAGCTTGCCACCTAGAAAAGCAGAACAGATGGGAAACATACCCAGATTAAGTGATTTCAAGCAATACTGGCACTGAGCTAAGAACTAAGCACAGATCTTGCAAGTCCCAAGCGCACGTCTTTTCCACAAGATCATTTATTGTCTGTCAACAGAAAGCTTTGTGTGAGCCAAAACCAAAAAAAAAACCCCAGAAGACAAATTAGGTTTCAGCTTGTAACACAGGTCCTTGATGACAAATACAAGGTGTGATTTTGTTTCTTAAAATAAAATATTGATTACACTTAAGAATTTCCATCCTTCCTCTTTTCAGTTTATTTAAAGCTAAACCAAACTCTTAAAAGAACTACTGCTTCATTATATAAATAGCCCATTAAATAACTGTTAGTACAATAACTTTTGTTGAATCACACCTGTGCAATTTCTCTCTGGCACATTTTCTACCTCGAGCTGATGTTTAACCAAAAATTCCTGAAGTCTTGGAGAGTTTAGTGCCTCAGCCTAAATTCAAGTTTCCACAGTATCCTTCTTATAAAATCCACATCCACATAGTAACCTTACTCGGTAAACTCAGGCTATCTATTTACATTATCTGCTTTTGTGGTAAAAACCCAAAGGTGTTGCAAGTCAGCCCATAGATGGTCCCTCCTAGTCATCTCCCACACAGGGTGAGAGGAGCAGACATCTGACAGACAGAAGCAGAGCACATGCAGAGCTTACAGATGGAAATACTGCATCTACTCCAGCTGATACACAATGTGGTTGATTAGCAAATTTGAGCTGGAGACTACTTAACAGGTATTTTTCACTTCTAGTATCTTGTTCATCTACTTCAGTCTGCCAATCTGGCTCTACCACTTCCACTTTTTGTTTTCGTTTTTTCCCCCCTGTAAAACAGTCCCATTGATTGAGACTATTTGCAGGCTAAAGTATTACCCAGTGAGGAGGTCAAAACATATCTGAACACATAAAGGTTGCTCGGTCTGTCAATACGTTTTAAAAAAATTTCCACATGAGCAATGTAAGCTTTGGGAGCTGTGTTCACCATAGGCATGTTGACCACCAGATAACAAGTCATTCCCTATTATTCATTACTGGACGAGTCTACTTCCAGTAACAGAAATACAATGCCACAGAATCCTAGGCCATTAGAGAACAAGGCTAGTTCTTTAAAACATTTCAGATTCAACCAATGCTTCTACTGAAGTCTTTCCTAAAGGTATTTTTGCCACTAAATAAATTACAACTACAGAAAAAAACCCAAGAAACTAATCTAGGGAAAAATCTCTAGATTAATATTAAGCCTTTCTTTTTTTTTTGTTTTTTTTTTTTGTTGTTGTTGTGGTTTTTTTGTTGTTGTTTTTTGTTTGTTGGTTTGTTTGTTTGTTTTCCTGCTGCTATTCTGCCTTTCTTCCATATTTTTTCAGGCAGTCTTGCAATTCTTTGCCCACACAGTACTTTTACAGAGCTTCCTTAGCTGTCCTTATGGCACTTACCAATGCACACACAGCATGCACCCAGGGCAGTAACAGCACACTTAGGTGAAACAAACTGTCTCCTTCATCCAGATACTGATGTATGTTTGCACACATTTTATTTGTCATCAGTGTTCTGTGCAATTAATCATCATCTTGATTTTGTATGCAAAGGTATAATAGGGAAAGCAGCAGGATACACGCAGCTGGCGAGATGAATTATACATATGCACTAGCTTAAGTACTCCCCTCCCTTAAGATACTCACTTCCAACTTGGACTGATAAGAACATGTTGAACAATTGCTGCCGTTTGATAGCAGAAGTTGAATGATTTTACACTGTGCGTCTACGGCCCCATAAAGTCTTCCTGAAGTTTTTACAATGTTTATTTGAATATTTAACATTCAGCGATGGAACACTGTTTTACAACTTTCCTACTTGACTTAGTGCTTGCTGGTTTATTTTGGGTACTATATTGCTGGTAGTTTTTATTTGCATAAAGTTGCTTCGCTAAAGAAATAAAGATGTATTTCAACTACAAGAGCTTGGAGTAGAAATTATTTTTCTCTTCCCTTTACCTTGTTCCCACTTCAAAAAGAAAATCTTGTGTTGCTTGAAAACAGAAGCAAATAAAAAGACAGATCACTGGTGAAACAAGCCTTGAAAGAAGCACTTCAGGTAAACATGGTTAAGCCTTACCTTTCGTACTGAAAGTTTAAGTAATTATGTTTAAAACTAATGCAATGATTTATTAGATATCTAAACCACCTCAAACTTTGGTGACAGTCAGCTACAACTATCATGCTAATAACTATCAGTGCAACACTATTCTTATCTGCTGCATTTTTGTACCCCTTTACCAGCCTCAAGAATCATGGGAGCCACCAGAGTTGCATCTTCCTGAAGGGGCAGGACAAGTACGAAACTGATTTAGTAAGTTTTGGTACTTATGGTATGGACTGAAATAAGGCCTCTACTAATAATACAAATTAAATCCTTCATAAGTTTAAGTACTCTAGAGGTTTGTAAAGGGGTTTTCATGGTTCTCCACATTTACCTATTTTACTGCACACAGCTTGGACTCATATATCAAATAGCAGGAAAAACACGCTTAAACTCACGCTGGCACTTATTGATTAGCTCCATCATGGAAGATATTAAAACTCCAGATAAAAAGAAATCCACAAGTCTACTGGCTATCATCTACAAGCGGTTCTGGTACCAACTACATGTAATGACAAATGTGGGCTGAAGAGGGGGGTGAACTGTTACCCTTCTGGCATTGCTGCAAGCAAGAGTGATGTGAAATGGTCCCACATCATCTCTACACGGCACCCATGACTTGGTCACACTAGCAGGTCCAGGCTAAGGAAAAAGGAAGCCACCTCTCTCTTCCTTTCCTCCTCCCTTGCTCTCAGTACAACAGTTATCTCTGAGGATTGATAGTGTCTATATTCAGATAAATAACTGACTTAAATATGTGAATAATTTACTTTAATACTCTTCTTGTAGAGGATTTTACTGAGTCTAAGAATGTTCATTTAAACACAGGCTGGAAAGAGCCACCCTCCTCGGTTAATTCGGTCTATAGCTAAACTACTTTTACATCATTTGTTTATTATTATTTATATACATCATTACAAACTTCGGACCCAAATCCTGGCCCTGTCTCTGCAGCTGGATGAGCTTGCCCTCATTTCACCTGTGTCACGGTCTCCCTCTCAAAGGCTGGTCTTATCTTTTGAGAGAATTACTTATCCAGGACCACTTCTGGTTTTATGGAGGGGCTGGCAGAAGGGAAATACCACATACTGTTTCTGCTTACCTATTAGTCTGATACATCTGATTCTTCCCAACATCAAATATGCGCTGTAGATATAAGTATGAGGCAGAAGTATGGGAAATGTAAGATTACTAGGCAATAACACTGTCAAGAATGTATTTGAACACACAAGCTATGTTGCTATAACACGAGCCCACTTATTCTCTTGATATGACATCATTTACCTCAGACAAGACAGCCACTTTCTGAGAGGAGCAACGAGGTGTTTGTTCCCAGAGTGCAGCTCTCCAGTCACTTCTACCTTCCTTCAATGTCAACAGTTACACAAACTTTGAGGAAGCTGAATCTGTGCAGACGATGGAGAGTTCAGTTTAGCTGCATTACTCTCTTGTACTTTTGGAAATGATTAATGGATTTACTGGAACTGTTTACAGAAATGCTTAACTGTAAGCAAGTATTAAAGTGTCTTAAGAAAGTGCTAATTTCAAACTGAAGCAGAAATCCAAATATTAATCCTGTAGTAAGGACAGAAACAATGCCACAGAATTCATCGGGTTTAATTTTAACCCAGTGATTTCTAAAGCATGAAAGATATCACCAGCCTAGAGGATCTAGCACAATACTGTCTTTAAATGGTGGCATTTTTAATTAACTGTAGCCAGGGCAGGGGGGAATTAACTTTAACAAAGGACTAGGCAATGGAGAACCCCCCCTCCAAGAGCGTTTGGAGTATCACATACTGAGCAGTCCCTAAGCACAGCCCAAAGTGGCTTGGAGGCAGACTGCAAGCAGAGCACAGGGGCTCACAGCAGTCACTGCTCCCTGCCTTAGGCCGTCAGGGCGGTAAGACTATTGATGAAGAAACCTTCCTCCTCCTGCTCTTAAACAACAACATAAGCCTAAACAAAAGAGGGTTGACAGTCTTGTTAATATCAATGACACATGAAAAACATACCTTTGCAACTGTTCCTCCTTAGGTAATGCATTAGCAGCGCTACTGGCACTGTTCATTGCCTTCATCTGGTGACACAATGGCAAAATAATTTAATTGGACTGATTGAGGCATACAAAAAGTAATGAATCTTACAAGCAGAAGTTAAAGGATGGTGCTTTCCTTTGCTGCTGAAAGTATTTGAGAGATATCACGAGTGCTTGATTCTAAGCATAAGTGTTATTGCTCTGCAGAACCCAGTGTATAATTCATTATTCAGTATAAATTTAGCTTTGGGCATGTACTTAAGGATACAGTATTTGAGATTGTGATCATCATATAATACAAAATATAACTAAATAAAAAGGTAGCCCAATGCATTTTTAATATTTATGTGTAATAATAAAGCACCCATGGAATTAAGCTTAGAGATCTATAGAGAAGAGTCTAGGAAAAAAATCCAGAGGTTTTATGAACTAGGTCACTCAACAACAGATCATCATTAATGACTACTACAGTAGTATTTAAAGCCGAAGAGAACCCGTTGTCCTTTTGCACTACAGGAATGTGTTCATACTCCCGAATTCACAGTGACAGCGTTAAAAGCAACAGCTTTACCAGCTGATAAATAGTAGGTGGCAGAGACAACTCAGAAAGGTACCATTGAAATGTGGCACACTGTAACAGACTGCTAGAGGTGCACTCCCAGCTGCTTGAGCTTTTACCCAAAGCCCTTCGGTCTGATCATTTGGTAGAGGATCAGCAGTCTGGGATGGTACGGCATTCCCATACTGGAGCACCACCCTGCTCCTGCACTGTCTTTCAGCATCCAGAAGACTGAAACATCAGTGGATACTCTCTGTTCTCATAGAAATTTCATATTTATGTTCTAATTTACTCCTCTCAACAACCCAAAGATTTAAGGACATTGCCATGCCCTCCTCATCTGTCCCTTATGTAAAGCAAACAGACCTTGGCATTTCCCCTCTCCTCCATGTCAGCTGTTTAACACTCCTGAGCTCCCCTGCTCACACCTTGCACAGCTCTAACACACCCTTGAGATGAATTCTGTGCACTTTTCAGTTCCCTTCAAGTTACGCATTCCAGGAGTGGCATATTGCATTCTCTGGTCTTTTCACAAGTAATTTCTAACCTTCTCTTATTCTTTTGCATGCTACCAAACCATTAAGCTCATACTTTAAAATTACCCAAAAATATTTGAAAAAAAACCTCTTTCATAAGCAATAATAGCAAATTTTAAACCCATTGACATGTACAGATAGTTAGGACTGTTTTTCCCTCAACACATTTTTTTGTGTCTATCAGCACTGAGTTTCATCTGGCACTGTATTTTTCATTCATGATATTTTATGCAACTCTTTACACTCACATTGGTGTCAGTTCAACATTCTGGAATAATTCAAATTCTTTCCTCCCTAAGTCAGTACTTTTTCCAGGTTACTTACGAACATAGTGAATGCTACAAGTCTTAGTTATGCTACTAGTAATGAAATCTGGTCTGTAATACCTGTAACTGTCTGGCGTTTTTAACCTGTTTATTTACGATTGATGTCTAAATAACATTCACCTACAAATGCTTTTTCTGTAATGGTTTGATTACATTAGGAGCCTTCAGTGAAAAGTTTATTTTTCAAGTTTTTGGAAATACAAACACCCCATCAAGAAGTTCACTGTTATCAATCTGCTCCTTCAAAGAGCTCTAGCAGAACAACAATACTTCATCTTCCTCTACAAAGACATACAGAGTTTTTCCTACTGAAATCATATTCGTTCATAACTGAGAAATGCTGCCATTTTTGCATTTCATAAAAATAGGTCTCGGCTTATTATCAACTGCCAAAGGTAGCTCTGAAAAAGGATACAATCTCTTCTATCACTGGAATACCATGATCAAAGCTCTATGGTAAGCACAGAATGACTCCCCTATTTGAATAATCTGATAAATAAAGCCTGTGCCTCAAAATTAATTGAAACTTCTTAGAAAACAGAAAGTGTAATGGAGAAGGTTCTTGATGCAGTACATTGGATTTTGCAATGCACCAAATAAAGCACTTAATTCTGCAACACAGCATGTCCATGGGTTGCTAAAGTATAATGATTGTCCAAGGTGTGGGTCATAGTCCCAGCTTTTACAATGTGACATCGAGCCTGCTTTGGGCTCTTCAGCAATACTTCTACAGCCCTTGTACCTGACGTGATTCACACAGCTCCATCTCTGTCAAATCAAATGCGCCTAAATCACATTCTCATTATACAGGAAAATTTTACTTAATTCCCAGTCACTCATCATAACATGATACACTCCAGATCAAGCTGCCAGATAAACCTGGACAACAACTGTCACATGAATTTCTCCTAGTTAGTCATCAATTTTCCTAGCATTTTGCCACAAGTAGAATTTGTCACTGCTGGTGTTACCATTTATTACAGAAACAATGTAGTCTTCCCTCTTAAAAAAGCTACTGCACAGCTTCTCTGGTTGCCATTTATGCATAATACCACTATGCGTTACACTATAACCTTCAGGAACGCTACACCTTAGCGCCGGCACCAAGGGATCATACTAGTTCACTTTAATCGATGCTTACTACCTCAGGGAACAGAAGTAGGGTTTCTTATTGTTACACACATGCTTTTAAAATGACTTGCAATACTTTTCTTAAAAAAAAAAAAAAGTTTTACCCATTTGTTCTGATTAATTGCCCCAAAGCAGGTCCTAAAATAGGATCTGCGCACACTTAATTGTGTTCAGGACACTGGTAGAAGGAATGACAATACTATGAAGAAATTAACAAACAGCTCAGATCAATCATTACTTAATTTACAGAGCTTGGTGTTCTCCACATACCATGTGCTCAGTAATAAGCAACTTCATAAGCATTTACAGACCATCCGCAGCCTGGTGTTCCTGACTCATGCATGTGGGTTGATTTTCAGACACCACTTCTATTCTTCAGCTGCTGATCCTCCTCAAACTTGTTAAATCCAAAAGTGGGAAAGTGCTAGAAGAGGATTCTTCAGGGCTTCTCTTCCAACTTCTACCATGAAAAATAAACCTAAATACTTTTTTCATTCAACTCTTAACTTCATAACAGTTAGTTCTGTCCTTATAGAAAAGATATTCAATAACCTCAACTCCTCCAGTAATTAGAAACCCTATTTCCAGCTTTAATAGTTCTTATCCTATTTGTAGTGTGTTGTTTCTAACCAGCAGCTGAAATACAGAACATCAGAACAAGGATGGATGCAACTGATGTTTTTCTTCCTGTTGAATCAGAGTTCAGTTTGATGCTTCTTGAAAAGCCTTAATACTGCAACAGCCCTTAGCTTCTGCTTTTGATCTCCCTGCAAGAGTGACCACTACCAGATTCATTAAAAACAGCTTGATGATTGCCCCCTGTTCATGTTTTTTCAACATGCTGTATACACAGCGAGCTAACTTTAATTCTGCCATTCCTCCTATTGTGCAAACAGCTCTATCTGCTGGGAATGTGCTAATCAGGCTCTGTAGGTCCAACTCACACACCATAAACACATGTCACAACAGCAGGCTGGATTTACCAATTTGCTTTCAGTTCCTGCTGTTCTTTTCCTCCTCCAACTTCCTCCTCCTGTTTCCATTTGAAACAAAACTAACAGGTTTTCAGCAGGAAGAGCTACGTCTTATATATATATAAAAAAAACCCCAACAAAGTCAAAACCAGAAAACCTCAAAACCAAAAAGAAAAACTAATGAAGCTGATTCTATGCTAAGCATTCACTTTTTCCATCTTTGCAGAACTTGTATGAACCAAACATTCCCATGTTTTACAAACTAGTCACAGCCCAAAGGCACCAATACCACCTTCCTCCCGCCTCCCATCAGGGAAAATATTAGTAGTTTATTGAAACACACCAACTTTTGCAATAACTCAGTCTCCAAACCTCAGTGGCAGTGCTTGGCCTCTAGGCCTTTCATTTTTCACCTCTGGTGATTTTTAGTTAGTGCTGGTGCACACAGCTTATTCGGCATCCTCCAGCTGCCCTGCCTCCTTGTTAATCTGCTAAGCACAGACTCAGCCTCTGCAGTCATCGCAAACACCTCGGTGAAAAAAAAATCCATTCACACTGGATGAAGCACATCTACTGTCTTGATTATCACTGGGGGGAAAAAAAAAAAAGTTAAGAGGTTTACCTCAAAACCAAAGTAAATCTTTAAAGGACAGGATTCTATTCCACCTCTGTCCTGTAAGAGAGTAAAAAAGCTACAAGCTCCAGGTTATGCCATTAGTAACTTTCCCAGCCATACAAAACCCTAGTGCCTCGAGCTCATTACAACCTACAGATGTTCAAGGAAATACAAGTATAATGGCCTGAAATGGTATTTAGTCAGGCATGGCCAAGGTTAACCACCACAAGTAATTCTTAAAAATCAATTGTATTAATGTGTGCACAGAGCACTTGGTTTTAATTTGACAAACTACCACATATAACTTCACTGGTGCTCCATATCTACAGAACAATATTGAATGCCTGGAGTGAACAAAACATTTGAAGAATTTAGCTACAAAAGGAGGAAGCCTAAGAATGCGGGACATCCAGATGGTCCGGGGATTCTGCTGTAGCATGTTTTCAGGGATGGCCACAGGCAGCTTTCCCACCATACTCCTCCACAACAGCCACATTCCTGCATTCCTCCACCAGCTGTTTCCCAAATCAGTGATGGAAGTGCCATGCTCCACCAGGATGACAGCCTCCTGCTAGCCTGGGCTGGCCCTGAATCTATCAGAGGTTCAACTAAGGGTGGCATCAGCCTGAAAAATTTTAGCCCTTGACAGTTCATGATGGACAAATCTCTGAATACTGGACAATTTTAAATAAGTGTTACCACTAGGTTTGTATTTAGCCCAAGCAGACCATAGAGCCTCTTGCACAGAGAGAACAGAAGGGCTCCCCACCTAAAAAGCTCCTATACTGGGCATAGCCAGCAGCATTTGGAGAAAGGGAGGCTGCTGGGACTGGCATGTGGGCCACCAGAACCATTCTGTGCTGGTCATGGCCACTTCCAGCCAGCTCAGTAAAAGCCCAAAGCCCCAGCAAGGAGAGCAGGGGCAGGGTGCACGTGTGGGAGGGGGGTATGTTTCCATACGCTACAGAAAGTATAGCTGAGTACAAAGGCTGAGAGAAGGCACTGCAGGTTGCAGTTGTATGTCTCCTCAAAAGAATACGCGATCAATTCAGCACTGAATTCTGCCAGGGACAAACTAAACGCCAGAAAAAGCACTTTTGCAGATTCCCGCTCCTCTTAATAATAAAATTAACCAGCATAATTCAGAAAAATATCTTGCCAATAAATTAAACAGTCTAGCCTTCCTCCACTGTGTTTTTTAAGTTCAGTTTACTGTTGTCTTAAATTAGACAAATGGTATCCCATTTCACAGTAGCACCTTCTCTGGCACTGCTTATCATCAACAAGCATACACATGGCTTACTGAGGATTCCTGTCTTCTAGCCCACGGATCGCAATATCCCCTGAAAAGCAGGAGTTGTTTATGTAAAAAAGAACATCATATATTTTCCATCCTTTTTACAATGTCAGTAAGAGTTTGGGTATCTTCTACTTTCTGTATTGCACTTACTTGAACACTTTGCCCAGAGACACAAGTGGAACACACACACACACCCCCAACAACCTAGTTCCTTAAAACAATAAATGGATTCTTGTAACTTTAAAATACTCTTTACTCCTACCAAAGAACATGGGCAATGTATTGTCAGCCACCTTTAAAGAAACTTTCATAAACACAAAGCATGATCAAATTTATGCCGTTTACAGGCATACTCTTATTTCTGCATTTGCAGCTCCTTAGTTCCCCTATGGTTTGCCAAAAAAAAGCATTGAGACTGATAGGGGAGGATTGACAGACACCTACTAGAGCAATACTCAGTACCAACATTTTAAAGTCAGCTGCATTTAGTAAGCACTTCAAAAGATACAACTTTGTTGCACAAATGAGTGACACATTTTCACTGTAAAAATTGAGGAAAGCAATGTCAAGGCAGAAGCATGAATATCTGACTTTTCAAAGACTGTGTGTATTTGTTAGCAGAACTAAACCAAGGATGAATTACCCATTTTGCACAGAAATACACTGACAGAGGGGGCAAGATTAGCAACACATTCATGTATTACAGAAAAGTTGAAGTATTTTTAAGTTTCTTCTGGCCAGAAGACTGAAACCTCTATAAGCACTTTGTTACGAACTGTTGATTTTTCTGCAGCTGTATACAAAGTTTTAATGAAAAAGCAGATCAATACAGACCTTTGCTCATAACTGTCAGCATTAAAACTTCATACAGCTCTCCTCTATAAACTTCAAATGTACACAGGTGTTACATATAGGAGACATAATAGATACAAATTTGTTGCAGTAAATAGCGTGACTTAGGGATTCAAGGTAAAATTTTAAAGTTCTTCAAAAGCACTAAGTCAGAAACTTTCCCTTGCCTGGAAAAAACCCATTCCCTGATAAATGGCACTGTCTTGTAGCCTTGCTGATACCCATCTCCTTAAGCTGAGGCCAGAAGCAACTGGGTGGCATGGAAGGCACAACCCTTCCCATGCCTTTTTCATTTCCAGCTGCATTTGATAGCATGAAATCCAAATCCGATCCACCTCTACTGGAAGTTATAACTGGATTGCCAGCCCACTTCATCCGATAGGAATTTATTCAGGTCATTCCATCCCAGAACAATTTGCCCTATTTAGGCAGAAAATTGATTTATTAAAAATCAGAAATAACCTTGATTTCACTACATTTACTTCTCCCTTTGTTACAAATACAGAATTATTAAAAGCACAGATCTTCACAGATAACGTGCTGCTAGAGAGCCCTCAGGACTGGAAATCACTCTGCCTACGTTCCACCACATGCCCCATTTGTCGTCCTTGCCCCTACCTCCCTGTAGGACAGTCACTTAACTTCCCTGCCCTTTATTTTTTAATTCCTACCTCTAAAGAGCTCGCTCTCCTTCACAAGTGTACACAAAAGTACAAAACTGCTTTCATAAAGAAAAAACAATGGGTCATTGTCATGGGAGACTCCCCGTGAAGGGAACAGAAGGCCCAATTCGTTGGCCAGACCCATTTCTTAGGGCAGTCTGTTGCCTCCCTGTGGCCTGGGTTAAAGATGTGAAGACAAAGCTTCCTACACTGGCATGGCCCTCAGATTATTATCCATCATTAATTTTTCAGGTAGGCAGCAACAAAGGTTGCAACAAGAAGTCTGAGGGCAATCAAGAGAGACTTCAGGGCTTTGGGACGAATACTTAAGGGATCAGGAGCCCAAGCAGTGCTCTCCTCTGTCCTTCCAGTTGCAGGGAATGATGAAGGATGAAACAGGAAGAGCCAGCAGACCAATCCCTGGCTCCAAACTTGGAGTCACCAACAGAATTTGGGTTTTTTTGATCAGGGGTCAGTTTACATGACACCAGCCTTCTGGCAACAACAGCCAGAGTCCATCTGTCTCAAAGGGGGGAAAGGGATAAAACCAGGCTCCCTAGAGATAAGCCTGTGGGCAACATGCCAATGTTTGAGGGACAGTGTGCTGGTGGTCCTTCAGTCTGCTGTCTTGGTGGAGGTAAAGGATGGAGATCCATGTGGCAGCAAAGACACAGGGGTTACCACTGTATGAGAAACCACAGGAGTGCCCAAGAATGGTCACATAGAAATTAGAGCTTCTCCCCAAAAAAAGGCGGCGGCATCAAGAGCCCAGCTGAAGCGTACCTACCCCAGTGCATGCAGCGTGGGCAGCTAACAGGAGGAGCTGGGAGCCACTGTGCAGCAGGAAAACTATGATATAGTTGCCATCACGGAAACTTGGTGGGATGCCTCGCACAACTGGAGTGCTGCAATGGGT
>JAVJGJ010000003.1:4160191-4174384 GCA_035590215.1 Microhierax caerulescens | reverse complement strand
TGAGGGGCGGCTGAGGGAGCTGGGGGGCTTCAGCCTGGGGACGGGGAGGCTCGAGGGGCCCTTATGGCTCCCTACAGCTGCCTGACAGGGGGCTGCAGACAGGGGGATTGGGCTCTGCTCCCAGGTAACAAGCGACAGGACAAGAGGAAACAACCTCAAGCTACTCCAGGGGAGGTTTAGATTTGATATTAGGAAAAATTTCTTAACCAAAAGGGTTGTCAAGCACTGGAACAGGCTACCCAGGGAGGTGGTGGAGTCACCATCCCTGGAGGTGTTTAAAAGACATGTAGATGTGGCACTCGGGGACATGGTTTAGTGATGGCCTTGACAGTGCTGAATTAAGGGTTGGACTTGATCTCAAAGGTCCTTTCCAAGTTAAATGACTCCATGAACCTATGATTTTCTAGGCTGTTCTGAAAGGGAGCAGTTTTGTGCGCTGGGGTACAGTTTTACTGTTCCAATTTACTTTGGAGCTCACCTACTTTGGCTGTCTCTCAAGTCCAAGTGGGTTATGAACAACTTTGGAGTGCAAAATCCATCTTCATATTAAAGAACCAGGTACTGAGAAGCTAAACCATGGCTTTTTTACCACAGTGGGCTTATTTTAACAGCCACCAGACTAAGGCCTCTCAGATACAGCCTTGATCCAATAGCGTAATTGTCACCCAGTTTCCTTAAATTCAGAAAGCTAAGTATCACAGAGTAGTATATTAATGGCAAAACAAAACCTGATAGCACAGCTGCACCACAGCTAAGAGTCCAGAAACTTTAACCTCCAGCTTCCCTAAATATGATGCTCAATATGCTATACTATAATTAATTGACTCTACCTGCTTTAAAACATGTCACAACTATTTTTGCAACTGCTTTCTCAAATCCAAGAAAAATAGATATTCTTTATATATGGATACTCTGTTCAGTATCTTTGATTCCATAAGCATAACAGACATGCCATCTGCATCAGCGGAGCTTCAAGTATTAGATCTGCATATTCAGCTGAACAGTTTCTCAGTTTTAAAGGTTCTTACCAGATGCTGCACATACACTTGCAAGTAGATAAACCCAAATTAACAGTAAGGGTCCTTTGTAAAAACACCAGCTAAGTATCTCCCCCACAGAGCGTGCTCTAGAGCTCAGACCTGCCTTGCCTGCTGCAGGGAAGCAAGAACCTAGAGCATGGCAGGATCTCTTGAGAGCAGACCCAAGTGACTGGGGTCTATGCACACGTGATGAGGCCACAGCATCACAATCAGACTACAGAGAGAAAAATCAGGTTTGACCAAGGGAAAGTTTTGTTTTATTGTATTTGGATCCCCAGAGGAGAGACCCTCACCTCATGATGAGAATAACAAGTAATTCAGAGCATAAGGTAAGAATTGATCTGTTTCTGACATCTCCTTCCCTTGGGTTCTCTCTGGGGGCCAACGGTCAGACACAGAGAGCTCAAAGCACAGGGCAGTGTAAATCCCAGGGGACTGTACATCTCTAGCTACACATCTCTGGTGTGGCTTGAAGAGGGCACTTCCCCTGATTCAGGCATTTGCAGATACATTTTTTTTCTGGACAGTAACATCTGTGCTCCTAATAGTGATTCACACTCGACTCTGCTCTTGATAATCCCACCATGCTTTCTGGTGCTCTTCTTTCTTCCAAGGTACATTATCCTATATATATGCTGCATTTATGTCTTGTGTGTGCTTTCCTTTGAGGAGATGTTAGGGGTATAAATGTACCTTAGCAAAACAAATCTTTGAAACACGCACCTTAAGAGAGTACCAGAGTTCAGAGTAACACTAAGCACAACACACCTATAATATCCCTAATTCAATCTCAACAATCACTCTGTAGTCTTGACAGATGTCTGAGCTACAACCTACTTCAAACTAGGCCAAGAAGCATAAAATCCTTACTGGGTTACTGGATATTCCATCAAGCAAGAGACATAGGAAATGAATGGGAATCTTTCCCTGATAATACCATGCATTGGTCCAAAGGATTAACTTCATTTCTGTAGATCCCCAGCTCAACTGCCTCAAGGGAATACTTATTTCCTGTACTCTGAATGGAGGATATTTCTCTAGCATTCTATGTTATTGAACAAAAGCAAGTTGAAAAACAGTGAACACCTCAAATTTTGCTCATGTGAGTTTCTGCTTTAGCAAAGAAAATGATAGAAACAGGTCAGCACACCTCCTATAAAATTATCACAGATAAATTTGAATTTCTGGCCATATTGTTGCATATTACACGTGCTGCAGACATGGACTTCATAAGGAAGAAAAAAACAAAATACCTGCACGACAGTTGCAGCAGAAAGGAGGAATAAGACTATGTGAGAGCAACATCCCTGCAGACCCCCAGGTCAGAGCAGAAGGAGGGCAGGAGGTGCTCCAGGTGCCAGAGCAGAGGTTCCCCTGCAGCCTGTGGTGAAGCCTATGGTGAGGCAGGCTGCCCCCACACAGCCCGTGGAGGTTAACAGGGGAGCAGATATCCCCCTGCAGCCCATGGAAGTTAACAGGGGAGCAGATATCCCCCTGCAGCCCGTGGAGGTTAACAGGGGAGCAGATAACCCCCTGCAGCCCATGGAGGACCCCGTGCTGGAGCAGGTGGATGCCCGAAGGAGGCTGTGGCCCCCTGGGCAGCCTCAGCTGGAGCAGGTTTGCTGGCAGGACTTGTGACCCCTCGGGGGGCCCAGGCTGGAGCAGTCTGCTCCTAAGGTCTGCACCCCATGGGAGGGACCCACGCTGGAGCAGTTCATGAAAAACTGCAGGCGTGGGAAGGACTCACATTGGAGAAGTCCATGCAGAGCTGTCTCCCATGGGAGGATCCCATGCTAGAGCAGGGGAAAAGCGTGAAAGAGTGCAAGGAGTCTTCCCTCTGAGGAAGAAGGAGCAGCAGAGACAACACGTGATGAACTGGCCATAACTCCCATTCCCTGTTCCCCTGTGCTGCTCAGGGGTAGGAGGTAGAGAAATTAGGCCCAGGAAGAAAGGAGGGGTGGAGGGAAAGGTGTTTTTATTTTAGTTCTCATTATACTACTTTGATTTGAATGTAGTAAGTTAAACTAATTTCCCCAGGTCTGTTCTGCCTGTGACAGTAACTGCTGAGTGATACCCCTGTCTTTATCTATACCCAGGAGCCTTTCATTATATTTTCTCTCTTTCCCAGTTAAGAAGGGGAGTGATAGAGCGGCTTTGGTGGACACCTGGCATCCAACCAGGGTCAAACCACCACAATACAATCCCCCCTGCTTTTAACACTCTTCCTATGTGTTAAAGATGCTCTCTCCTTTGAGCTTAATTTGTGTATGCTTCACATCTGGCAGACCTTTTTTCATAATGAAAAACTGGATAGGAAAATTTTTCCTATACTGAGTAAAGTTGGTTGGACAAAAAAGGTACCATTTGGTACTATTATGTGTACACACACAGAGTCAGGTGTGAGTATACACATTCATGGCTAAGCTTCCCAGAGAAACTAGATGAGTGGTTCAGGGGAGAGACGTACAATCTTTAGGAATGGGGAAATTATCTGCAAAAACATCTCTTGATACTCTTATACCTTGATTGCTCCTTGGAGGGAACAATTCAGGAGTTAAAATTCCATATGCTATTTTCGGTAAATGTACAGCTAAATCAACATTGCTTTTGTTCTATATCCTATCTCTTTGTGCTTATATGTCTTTATAGAGCCTCTGGGAAATTAAGAATCACCTTTTAAAGAGAGTTCAAGGCCAGACTTTCAAGCATAGCGACTAGACTTCAGGCTAGACCTACTACACCTATGAAATGAGATTTACCAAAACTTTCCCTCCTAACTCCATATTCTTATGTTACATTTGCCACTATAAGTTAGCATGCATATTTTATATTTGTGTAAAATACAGTATGTAATTATAATACACAACTTTAGAGCAATGCCTCCTTCAAAGAAACCACTCATGTGAAGCACACAGATACAACTCCTTCATTTAGTATGGGCACAGTCATATAAATTAACCATACGAGGAACTGATATAATTACTCATGGCGTTACTTGTATTAATGTAATTGCATTGCCATAGCTCTAATTTTTACCTGTGACCACATCAGAATTTGAGTTTGATCATTATTAAAGTCAAGCCATCAAAAAAGCTAGACTAGAACACTAAAAACCCCAAACTTGAACAAATTGTCCATAAACGGCTAAAAGGAAGCATAATCCATAGAGTAATTAATGTTTTAATTTAGCACCTTGTACAGCATTTTGGAAGAGGTCTATGCAGTATGATGAAAGAAACTAAACTGGCATTTACATTATATTATTTCTGCTGGAAATGGAAGTTGTTTTGAACAGACTACAGCAATACAAGCAAGAATTATAGAAACCTACTGTTGAACAAAAAAATAAATCAAAATAACATCAGACAGTTACGAAACCTGTAGAAAACAAAACATAAGATGCATTTACATTTACAGTAAGAGGTAAAGCAAAACTATGGTCAAGTTTCAAATTATGTTTGAAATGTAATGGAAATGGTCTCCAGGGTATCCCAGTTGGATACGTGAAAGTCTCAAACTAACAGTACAGGAGAGCTCTAAGTAGCTAGGTACTTAGATGGTAGCTGGAGAGATTCAGGTGCTTAAGAACCAGCTGTAGAACAACACATGTTGCATCCTTCGTGCAACTCAGAGCCCTGCACTAAAGCAACAGACCATAACCTTCCTAGTGAATCTGCAAGGCCTCAGGACTGAGCTTGCCAGACCTGCTTTGTCTACATTTCTCTTAAGCTGCCTGTAGCTTCACTTGGTTTACCCGTGACAGCAATTTCTCTAATCGACAGGGTTACCTGTGGCTAATCAGTTTTACTTCTGATTTGTGTGGTACCAGCACAGTGTAGAGAAAGAAAGGCCTGGTGTGATAGCAGAGACCTCGTGAAGCAGAGACAGAGGCTGTGGTGTAGAGGAGTACAGGCTTGGGGTGAGAGGTGGGGCACAGGCTTGGCACCAGAGACCCCACAACTAGAAACAACTCACCAGTGATTAGTTTAAAACTGAAAACAAACAGACCTGCAGCTGGACAAAAACAGTTCTAGGGGTAACAAAGCAAAGAAAGAAGTAGCAGCTAACATAGCAAAGGGTACCATTAAATAATAAATTAGAATCTAACCCGGAGCTGTGGAACAGTGAAGAAAGAGGAAGGTTTAAACACACAGTATCACACCTACAAAAATAATCCCAAGTGGATCCTAGGAGGAGGAAGGAAACGAGAACAAAGCAACACAATGACAGGAGCAGCCTACTCCTCCTGGCAAAGGATTCTACCACTCCGCCACCAGTATGAATACACCAACATTAGGACCCAGGGGAGCAGTGGAAGGGGGAGCACCCCACCTGGGAAAAGGGGCAGACACACAGAAGTTAGATCTGCCCTAACAACGATTTGACTCTCAAGATTTTAATTTAATTTAATTGCACTAACGAAAATTTATTGCCTTTACTTCTAAGATGGTGCTTCCTCTGTTGCTCTTAAACAAAATATTGACCATTAGATAGAAATTGCAACATTAGATAGAAACAGCTGGGTTTTTAGAAACTGACAAGATGAAAAAACAAACCAAAACCCCTTTGCATTTGTTGTGCAACTTTCAATATTAAGCCAGAGTTGGTCATAGGATTTTCTTCTTTTCAGAAGTCATAACTGAAAGTGTCTGTGATATCCTCCCTCTCCTCATGTCTTTCAACCATCCCTAAACAAATGTTGACAAAACCATTTCTAAATTCCTTTCTGTTTGCTAGGAGACTGGAGAAATTTTGTTAGAAAGGAAGATGAATATGTACAGCTTTGTCAAATGCCACGATGGGAAAATATCAATGAAGCACATAAACAACAATAAAGAAACTTAGGCTGGCCCAAAGGTACAACTAGAAGGAAGAAACTAGGATGGATAGCAAGCAAAGCTTCTCGGCAAATGAAAAGCTCTTGGCTCTATCTCAGGGAAACTACTGTGATCTCTGTTCCTCAAGAGTTTTGAAACTAGACTTAATAAAATGCGGAAGAACCTCTTGCATTGGCAAGGAAACAGATTATACGGTCTATCCTCTTCCATTCCTGATTTCTATGTCTCTGAAGCATTGCATCAAGACATTGAACTAATATCGTGTGTGTTCATTTGAGGCTGGAAGTTTTCTGCTTTGCTGCTGCACTACTTATAGCTTTCAACATAAATTCTAGCTTCCCTGTACTCACAGGCAAGAGAACTGGGACCTGCTCCACATTAGCATTAGGCAATTCTGTCTCCTATCAAAAGTGCTGTACCATCATCACTTGACTGGTCACAGCTCAACAAGTCACGAGCTGTAAATTTACCACTCAAGCAGCTTAGGCTTCAAAACATTTGCTGTATTTTACCCGTGTAAAATCCAAGCCTGTTGCTACAGAATCAAAGTGCTCGAGGGAGGCTTGCACTCAGTAAAGACAACAGTGATTGTTCCATTGACTGAAAGTCTCAGGAAGGATTTTGCTGTTCAGTGGTATGTACAAAAACAAGTGCTATGTACAAATAAACTTCTATTTTTAAGTAGTAAAAAGCCTCACCAACATAATCAAGTGGTTTGTGGCACATAAATACGTCCAGCAGCTTTTGCCAGGGATGAGACATGAAACAATACTTCAGTTTAGAGCTCAAGCTTTTTTCCCCATCTGCCCAGCTCTACATGGGAATGGGCACAGTGTAATAGTCATACTGGTTCCAGCACCAACCTAGATAACCAAGTTAACTGCCAAACACAGCAGCACAAACTCCACAGCAACTGATCTTACCTACGCCAGTCCTGTATGCATTTAGGACAAGCCCATACCAAGGCTTTACAGCCACATGCCCGTTACTACCATTCATTGTGCTACTAGGTTTAGTATACTGCTAGCAAACCTACTTGAATTACAGAACTGGCTTCACTTTGATGCGCTGGCATATTTTAGCATCCTTTCTTGTGTGTTTTTCAACCTTGCTGCCTGAGCCTGCATGATAACAGATTTTCAGGAAAGTGTAATAGTCAATGCCAGATGAAATTAACCCTATTGTTTAATCAAAAGGACTACAGCAGCTCCTCGGACAAGAAACTGTGATTTAAGATTTCTCTGTAGAAATCTTATCTCAGGAACCACACACTGGCATACATTAAAGTAACTGAAAAATGAAGGTCCAAATTAAAATTCAGTCATAAGCTACATTCTCTGCTTACATGATCATTTACTAACTTATCTGCCAATTCACACATCTAATTCTGAACTCCCTGCTAAACATATAAAATATCCTCTTTAGTGGAAGAGAATAAAGAAACAGTGGCATGGCAAAGAATTTTGGAATTGGAAACAATTCAAAAGTGACAAGAAACTATCTTAATTCTATTATTTTCCCTTAATAGCTGCAGAATCAGATTGTTTGAGAACTAAATTGAATCTTTCTTGATGAAATTTGAGGTAGTGGCTGAGATACATTAGGTGTCAAATTTAATAACCCAAAGCAATTAAAAAAATCTGAATTTGTGTTTAATAAAATCCCAATTCTTTCTAATAAGCCTAATTCAAATTTCATATTTCATGTGCTTATAAAATAAATCAGGAAATATTGTAAGAACTGTGGCAGATGTATCAACCCAAAATGTTGTCACTAATGAATCTACTGAAAAAGCAGTTTAACACCGCTTACTGCCACTGTGACAAATATGACAGGTTTACAAATTAACATATTGGATACTTAATGTTAACATCCATGTTCTGTCAGGTCCTCCTGTGACTAATCGAAATGTAGCTTTGATTGCTGTGACTAATAAATAATCCTGGTTAATAAAAATGCTTTATCTTGTAATTATAGCAGTGTGAATGGTATCTTAATTATAGCTGTTTCAGAGCCTCATCTATCAATCAGTGATGAGCAACATTTCTAAAGGTTCACAAGCAGAAGAAAAAAAAGAGCCATTGCCCACTCAATGGACTAAAATGGTCCATTTCCTCATGTGTCTCAGAAAGATTTGTTGAGCTTAGACCCCAACTCAGATTTACGAAGATGATCGGCAAAGCTCAGGAGCACTCACCTCACTTCACAGAATGTATAATAACCATGGTAATAAACCAGTATCCAGTTTTGAAGTGTAATGTGTGCTTCCAGCTATCCATGGTAGGAGCTACTGTACTGCATTTGTTGGAATGAATGCAGCATTTGGAAAGAAAGAATTCAGTTACTGGGATACACATCTGGTATTCCAATTTGAGACTTTTAGCATCAGGAGTGCAACTGCAAGGCCATGTATTATTCTGATTGCAGTGATATCGCTCCCTGTGATGTTACCAACCCAGGCTTGACACCTGAACAGCAGGCAACTTACTCATAACTGTGTATTTTCACGTGCAAAAGGCTCACTCTTGGACCTGCTCTGTTAGCAGGTAAATTAAGTGAAAAGTACAGCATTCAGGTTTTGGAAGACTCATCTGAACACAGGATGAATGGTACCAACATTAACTTCCTCCAGTTGCTATCCAAAATAAACGTATTAGCAACATTGTGCTAGAATTTCTCAGCTTGAACTAATGCTGGAAAAACCTCACAACATATTTAGTAATTAATTGTGGGGTGGGGGTGAGTTTCACATGCAATTGTCCTGAACACGAAACTTATTTTCATTGTTTTCCACCAATTCTAATACTCCTGCAATTCAGCGAAACAGTTAAGTTCATAGAACTGTAGTTACAGGTGAACAAGCTGTCCTATTTCAGGGTGGGATATAACATCTAACCGACAGCCTTTCTTTTCACGTGGCAAGCTTGTTTTGTAAATCATACTTCTGCATAGTGCAATGCAATAGCCAGCAGACTGCAGCCACTGTTCACTTCCACCAACTTTAAGAGATGGAAAAGAGGGAAGGTGGTCTCTCTCCCCCATTTCCTGGCCCTGCACAGGTGACCCGCTGTTGATCTGACCAGTGCCAACATTGTACTTAATTGCTAGTTTTAAAACTGCTGTTGTTCCAGTGCCAGTATTATTTCTCCACAGGATTGAACAGAGTTTCTAATAATAATGATCAGAAGGAGTCTCTACTTCTGCAGAAAGCCCAGTCTACAGGAACCACAAACATTTTAAGTACTAAAGTTCAGGATAGAATTACTATGCAAACCGATACTCAGCACAAGCTCCTAAGCATGAGTGGAATACAGAAAGCAAACCCACTTCGTTACCTGCCTGTCAAAAGCAGAAGCCAATACAAAGAGTCTGAAAATTCGAAGGCACAGGGACACTGACCTCAGCAGGAGCCTGAATGGCAGGAAAACATCAAGACTGCAGAGAACTAAGGCTGGACATGCAAACTGCCTCACTTCTATTATCATCCGAGGAGGAAAAGCAGAATGAAAGCAGCTAAAAAATTGCAGTGCACTCCAGCAGGGTAGTGAAGGTCAAACTCAGCAAGAAACAATGCATTCTAATGAATATTTCCCTCAGCCCCTGGAAGATTAGATTCAGCACATCTTTAAATCTCACCAGTATATTAAACTGCTCCAAAAAAGAATCTGTCAGACATTCAAACTGCAGAAATATCTTATTTTGTCCTGGCAGAGCTTCTCAAGTGCATGTCTCCAAAAAAGTCTTAGGACAGGTACCTATAATCAGAAAAAAAGTTACTTTGTGGAACAGGAGCCACCACTGCAGGGAAAGAGACTTAACAGTTAATACTGTTCCCAAAAGAAATAAAAAATTCTTCAAATCTGTGTTGACACACAAGCAGAAAATCTTCTGCTAATGATCAGACACTTGCTCACTTAAAAGCAAACATAGTGGGGCAGAATAGATCCCTGTGCCAGAGGATTAGAAGGCCCACCGAATCTAAAATGGACTAAGGTTTACATGCATTTATTCAATACACATATGTGGGTTTAGACCAGTACAGAATTCCCACTGTATAAATCAATTCACTAGAAAGGACAAAGGAGGGAACCTCGAGCTCATTTGCAACTATGTCTTCCTTATAACTAACATTTTTCCTTGGCACACACTATACACCATTAACAGGAAGTTAATGAACTAAAGAACTTATAATAATGGACAACTCGCTGACACTCTTCTGAAGGACAAAACCCCTCAGGTTAAAGAAGGATATGTTAAACAGAATTAAAACCAAGACCACCTTACAGACACACTTTTGAGCAATAAAAGGCTCTGAAATAGCAAATGCTTCAGCATCTGAGTCATACGCACAGCCACAGCTGGTCAGCTGCTTACATTGCATTTCTAAGGTCAGTGCTCAGCACCTTGCAAGACCCAGAGCAACCCCAGAGAGGGAGATTTACATAAAATGAACAGTTAGGAGCTTAAACCAATGTCAAACAAGCACGCAATACAAAATACCCAAACAACAACAAAGCAGCTGTCCTAACCCTAGAGGCATGAAAATGAATCCCAATCTGCCAGTGTTTTTACTGCTCTTGCCTTTGCTCCATTTGATGAGGGGTAGGGTGATGTGGTGGGGAGTGGGGTGGAGGGCGGGGGTGATACATATATGACCAGTATGCTATATTTACAGTAGCCTAGTCACAGGCTTTGCACTGGTACATGGAACAGTCTGCCACTGCATATAACACCTCATACTGCAAATTTAACTGTCACTGGTTCTAACACGTGTCTGAATGAGAAGGCAAAGAACTGAGACTGAGTTCACTGGTACATCATCCCATTTTCAAGTGTTTGTAATTAATACATACAGCCTGAACCTTTTTTAGGCCTTTCTGCTACTGAGGCCTAGTTGTCAGCTTACAATGCTGCAGAAGATAAGAGATTGAAACTCCTGTTTGTGACATTACTTACATTACTAAGCCAATTAGCATTCAAGTAATTCCTTGATGTGATGCTAGAATAGACAGCAATCTTGTGCAGGAGAAGTCTCCTGGCTTTTTATCTGCTTTGTTTTAATGCTTATTTAAAGCATTCAGGCATATTTAACTTTTGCCTATCGCAGTTACAACATATTGTTATTAAAGAAGAGAGTTTAAACAACTTGTGAAACAAACATTTCTACTTCTTAAATAAAACAAATTTTCCAGATTATATTCCAGTGAAATTGATGTCTTCCAAGGATATGTTGGCAGAAGAGGACATAAGAATGATTAATGGATGCGAACACACTGTGGGCACAACAGCTGGTAACGTCTCTTCACTAGAAAAAAACCTAACAAATCTAAGCTGTATACACTACACACAGTATTCCCAGCTGTAAACCAAGCAATAAAATATGCGTTAGGTATCCCAAATCACAGAACATGAAGATGGACAGACAGGAGGAAGAACAGTGTAGTGGACCACACTATATCATTTGTTTTATTTCTCTTTGACCATGTCCAAACAACTTGAAAATAGGGTGACTTGCATAGAGGCAAATTCACTCAAAAAATCATAGGCAGCTATCCACTATTATCCATATGCTAAGCATATTCTGCCATTTCAGCAAACTAAATACATTTGGTTATTTTAATCTTCCCTTAAGTTAACACTTTCAGCCTTTACCACAATCTGCCTTCAGGGTAGGACCATATTCAGAACAGCTATGAAACAAACAGTTATTTTCATATTGAACTTTTAAAATTCTCTTTTCTTCCAATTTTTCCTCCTTCACTACAGCACAGGTCTTCAACTGTTAGGTCTTAGTTTAAAAGCAAGCAGCTATGTCAGATAATTAGGAGAAGGTCTACCTGAGGGCTTTCCTGGGTAATTTGCAGCTTGACTGACCTATAAAAGAATTATAGGGAAATAATTCCGTGGTACCTAAAAGTAACAGGTGTTTGTTCAGTTCAGCACTACTTAATTACTTTTCCTTTAGTTCAAAGTAAAAAGGAAATCATTTATTCTTCAAAACATTTCATGAGCTAATTTAAAATAATTGACTTCAAAAGAAAATATGAAGAAGAAAAATGTAAAATTCTTAGTATGTTAAAACGCGATAGTAGCAAAAATCCACACCCCTCTTCTGTTTTATAGACATAAGATAGTTTCCCCTTTAAGTAGGGTACAGGAGTATTAGGAGTATACAGTGAGTATACTCCTCACAGTTCCAGAATTGTACTACAAGAAAATAAATGGCATTACAGCTTAAAATACTGATAGGTTTGTACTTAACATGCAGCAGTTTGGCACAGGCATCCTCATTGGATTCCATTAGTTACTGACAATCACGAAGGAGCCTGAAACTGATTCAAGAAACCACACGCTTCTACAAACATGTATTTGTAGAAGAGTTTCTTAGTGTACTGTGAGCATAAGCACAAATCCAATGATAATAATAGTCAAGTGTTTCTGCACATGTACAGCTATCTGTAACCTCAGTTTATTCTTCATGGTTTTGAAATGATCAAGCGTAAGAAATTCATTGCTCACATAGAATCTCTTTTAAAAGTGCAAATTTCAGATTTTGAGGAGAGGTAAAACAGAAGAAATGAATACAGATATTTAAGTAGACTATTTAACTTAGGCACATCTGTAAGTTACTTCTGAAACCAGCATTCAAGTCTCTCCCATATAGTTCTGTTCAGAACTAGAAGAGAGAGAGAGCTGCTTCCAGGCATGCCCGTGCTTCCATCTGAAGCCACAAGTACCTTCCCTACTGTCACGGGCAATATCATTAGAAAAGCAAAGACTAAGCAGGATGAAGACCTAAAATTATTTTAAATTTGAAAAGCACCTTCTCCCATTTCTACCACATAAGTAGCAAATCAAACAGATATGTACTGCCATTTGGCCTGTGTGCATCAAAAAGTCATCCTTCCGTCTTCTGGTTTCTGAACTTTAGGAGACCATATGGTGGAACGAACCATTGAGGACTACCTGGCTCGTTGGGCTCTTTTCTTCCTTTATTGTTGGCTAGCAGCTGCTGTTTTCAGACCACAGAACAAAACTGCAGCTGCACTGGAAACCAGCACATATATACATACACCCATCAGTCCAGTAAGGAGTGCTCAAAATGTAAATTTTAAAATGTGAATTTGCACAATATGAAATTGGAAGACAGGATTCTTTTGCCTATATAGTGGTAATTTTATTGCAAAGAAATATTTTATTTGAAGGCCTTTGAGATAATTTTGGAGTATCGTAAATGCTGCATCCAACACTGTAATGAACATGCTACAGAGCAACTATGAGTGGCTCTGACAGACCAGAGTAAGAGGTAGAGTAATACAACCAAAAGGTAATATTAGGTAAATCCAGAAGAAATAGATGCCTAACAGGGATAAGATCTAGTCTTTAATTTTGCAAGCCATACTAACTTTGTAATTGCTGTAGTTTTGAAACATATTTTTTGTCCCCAAAAGCAAAGCATACATGGTGCATACCAGGGAAAGAAAACCACTATTTGTTATTCAAGCTGAATGACTGAGCTGAGATACCATCTGGACAGAGAGATGCCTCTGTCCAGACTCAATTTCCTAACAAATTCATTTTGACCATTTGGTCAACATACTTCTCTTGTTTTCTGCCATTTGAATGACCTAGTTTACCCCAGAAACATTTTCTCAAAGTGAATTTCCAAGTGAAACTAATCCGTACAGAGAATATTTGCATGCTTTTCCAATAGAGGCAGAAAAAAAACACTGTATCACAACTTTTGGATTCCTCACTGCAGTACTGAATTCAGAATTTGCCAGCAGCTTACAGAAAGATATTTACCAAATACATTGAAGAGAAGGTAAAGGGATCTAAATAGCTCATTGATATGCCTCAGGCAGAGAGATGATCAATTAATTTAATAAATTGCTGAGCTACCAACGTACACCCGATGCGTAGGTGCTTCCTCTTTTCTTTACCAACTACTCTTTATCCAAAAAGTGCTATTTCTACCCTTTAGTCTAGCTGTAATTATTGGCACTTTTTTGTGGTGGTGTTTTGTTGTTGTTTTTTTTTTAAACTTGCTTTTATTTATACTTAAAGATGGAGAAGCCAGCTGAGATAAACATGTCTCAGATTTTATATTGTAAAGAAAGGGGATGTAAACCAAATTTCAGTAAGAATGATATCCTCAAACCTATTTACATCTGTTAAACCTACATCTCTTCTGTAGAAGTCGGTTTTGCCTTAACAATGTAAATTCTGTAGTTATGGAGTGCAGCGATTGAGAGACGGAGACGCAGCTTGATGCAAGCAAGATGTCTACTTTACTGAGCTAACACACATACATT
>JAVJGJ010000003.1:4136562-4156413 GCA_035590215.1 Microhierax caerulescens | reverse complement strand
GCTTGGGGGGCCCTTATGTCTCCCTACAGCTGCCTGACAGGGGGCTGCCGGCAGGGTGGGTCGGGCTCTGCTCCCAGATAATAAACAAGAAGAAACAGCCTCAGATTACACCACGGGAGGTTTCAATTGGATATTAGGAAAAAAAATTCACTGAAAAGGTGGTCAATCAAGTATTGGAACAGGCTGCCCAGGGAGGCAGTGGAGTCACCATACCTGGAGGTTTAATGTGGCACTCAGGGACATGGTTTAGTGGTGGGCTTGGCAGAGCTGGGTTAAGGGCTGGACTCAATGATTTTAAAGGTCTTGTCCAACCCAAACAGTTCTATGATTCTCTCTCAGACCATGGACTCTCACCTACTTGAACAAACATAAAATGAGAACTCAAGGATATGCAGGACTACCTTTCTAGATGTCCCACAGTTGTAGAGGTCAGACACAGAGCAGCATGCTAATCTTCTGAACTCTGTAATCCCAATCTAGGTAAAGAATAAGAAGCTTCTTTACCTATACAAAACCAGTATGAGGGATAGGGTAGAGACACTGAGCCTTATAATTTAAGTTGAAAGGCTCTATACATTGACAGCAAGGTTGTTAATTTTTCCCCTTTTAGGGGAATTTTCTTCTCTGATATTCTGCAGGATATTGTAATTACTATTGGGGCTTCTTTCATTTACATTCAGTGTCTTCCCTCCTGTGCATGTGTGGGAGAGGGGTAAACTCACTGCTTCACTGATCATCTTTGCCTCCCCATGTTTCTGAGATGTTTTACATTCCGTTCTGGGAAGTCTGTTTGCTGCTTATGAATGCGAATGATTTCTTAGATGCCTGGGGCCCATCAGAACCAACACTAAATATCTCAAATTGATTTAAGTAATTGATAAAGCTGTAAGGATTTGTGACCGATCAATTGTGCAGCATGTGTAGTCATGGTTTGACCTGAATAGCCAAGTGCCCATCTCCAGGTGGCAAACAAGTCAATTAGCTTCATATTGATATGGCAACACTTTCAACTACTTGATACTGTGACTACACTTGTGAAAATCACAAATACACGTGACAATTACATTTCTCAGGTGCAACTTCATAAGGTGTAAGAAGATCAGGCTTGTATCCCAACCAGAGACCACACAATCCACCTTACCTGAGCATCTTTTAAGTAAAGGGAACGTCAGAAGAGGTATTGAAGATATCAAGATGAAAGCTCAATAGTACACCTACATATTCTAAAAAAGTCTACCATACCTGCACAAGCAAATGGTGAGAGACAGGCACTCAGGAAAAACTTCTGAGGTTTTTCAGGTTAAACAAAACTTACCAGTTCAACAAAACATTTTCCACTGCATCATTCTTTATAAGAAACACCACTCCCTTCTGATAAACACACCATTCCCAGCAAGTTTCATGTACAGACATGTACCCTCAACTATTCCATTAACCTGTTTGGTCTATACCTGTACCATGCTCCTACCTCTCATGTCTGAAAGTAACGTGAAATGACTCTTCAAATAAAAATTTCAATAGTTTTTGAGATTTTATTTCCCCTCTACAGTTGCATATAAAGGGTCAGTACGTTTGTCATTTAGTCCTTTGTGGTACTGGAATGCAAAAGTGTAGCCTTTTGATAAAGGCTGGCAGTGACCCAGTTTTAAATGCAATTGTCCCATATGCTTTTTTTACACTATGTAAACATTCTCACTTTTATCTTTTGGCTTCTATAGCCTTAGAATTAGGCACAACATTTTCATTTTCAAAATACTGCTGAAACCAAAACACAACTGCAAACCCAAATAGACCATTCCTATTTCATTGCCTAGGGCTACAATTTCCTGCCTCTGTGTCACTGCACCTCTGCCAGCCTGCAGAAGCGGTCTGGATTTGTGCTTTGGGGGGGCTGGGGTCCAGTTATTCACACGTGGCTGTGGAGATGCTGTTCAGACCTTCCCCGCTGTTCCACACGCATGGAGTGGCTCTGAATTAATGACAACCCAAATTTACTGCAGGAACCTTAACACAAGTTGCCTGGTCAGGATAAGCAGCTGTCAAATTGCAACTACTTGATTTCCGACTCTGAATTAACACGAAAGACGACGAGCTGACATACCAAGGGGAGGCCAGTTCTGTTAATGTTTGCAGCAGTGATTTCCCAAAGGATCTCAAGCCAAATATAAGACAACCATAGCAGGAGATACAGAGGCCCACACAGCCCTCTATGCTGCCTCTAACAGTGCCCAAAACCAGGTAACTAGGGAGGAACATAAGAATGAGCCACACAAGTAGTGACACTAACCTTGAACCAGTCTCCCACCAGCTTAATGTCCCCCAGCTCCTGTTCTGAATTAGAGATCAGTTCCTACCTGCTCTCTTTGTGCCACGTGACTTTATAGCCCTGTATCAGCACTCCCCTCAGTAGTCTCCCCTCCATGCTGAAGAACCCTAGCCTCATCGTCCCTTTTATAGAGCCCATTCCAAGGCTTTAATCAGCCTTGCTGCCTTCTCACCACTTCACTCAGCTTCAGCATATCTGGGACATTGTCACTTTGTTTATCTGCACAACACGTTTTGTGTTTCACTGCCCAGTCACACAGTTTCACTAGATTCTTATAAAATTCTTCAGTCATCATTAATAATTCAAAGTTATTCAGCACAGTAATGAATGACATCAAGTATTCAACTCTTACTGAATCATTTATGCATATGCTGACCACCATGGGTCCCAGAACAGATGTGTTTGCCAACTCATTTGAAAAGTTCCAACATTTTGCATGGCCTGACTCTTCCTTACAAAATCCAGGCTGACTCTTGACCCTGGAAGAAATTTATCCCTGTATCCAGTACTTGCATTTTCAATATACCACTGATTAGCACTGTTTACTTGTACATATCTCAAACTCATCAGGCTGTGGTTTCCCTTATCACCTTATTGGAAAGTTGTAGCGCACTTGCCATCTTTCAGTTCTCAGGTACCAGAGTGCTTCTATGCAACACCGCAGCTACTCTTGCTATCTTGTTCTTGAATTCCTACAGAAAACTTGGGTTAGCAACAAATTGCTTGGCATCTGCTTCTATTTGATTCACAAATTCCCCTACCAACTCTTCAATTTGAAGGATTTTCAGAAGAATTCTTCTTTAAGAAGCATTCCAGCACAGGGAACTACCATTTCTTCACAATGAGCAACAGATGCAAAGAATTCATTTGTCATTTCTGAGCCTCTACTAGCCCTAGAGATTTTTTTGGCACAGGACCTAATGCTAATGTTTTTGAAGACTTATTTCTTACTAGGTTTGATGCCTTCTGCAAAAGGTCCTCTAACTCTTTCTTTTTTCAGTCTGCTTTACTGCATTTCTACTTCTAACCTCTCAGTTTTTATAATCTTTTATATTATCCTCATTTAGATAAAGCTGTGAGCTTTTAGAGGACTCTCTCACGTTCAGTGGTAACCATCATGCTGCTATTAAGCGATGATGCTTCCTTTCTGCCCTTTCTCAAACATTTCTCAATAGGTGGGGAACATTTGTTCCCTGCCTCCAGTATTGCATCCATGCCATCTGTAACTTTCAGCTTCCTTTTCAACAAGCTGGCACAAGCTATTTCCCCATTTCCACACACCTCGAAGTGGAGCATGGCTGCGATAGATTATTTCATTTCTGTTTCTCTTGCAAGGATCCAGGAATTAATTAAAATATTTCTGCTCTTGGACTGATATTCTGAACCAGGCTTGTGCATTATTATACAACACTAAGACAAAGGTACTTTTTTTGCTTAGAAAAGTAGAAATTAAGCCACTGCAACAGGGCCAAAAGTGAGAAGAGTTTTTGCAATAGGGCAGCTCTGAATACTGATACCACCACAAACAGTGCTCTCTTAAACTACACAGGACAAACATAGCTTCCTGGTGCCTACGATCAAAGCTGGGTTAGCTCTGCACACGTGCACACCACCCATCACCAGGCACTGAGGACGGTTATATCAACCATGTCCAGGATATTTGCCAGTTTCTTCACTGAGACATAAAGAATCAATGAAGCTTTTAGTCACTATTTCTGTACATTTTGTGTGACGTTGATTTTACTGAAGTTAACAGTTATACCAATTTAGAAGATGCAAAAGCAGTTTTTTAAACATAATATGCACTGATAAGCTTACTTCTGGGTGTGCCTCTCTTTCTTCATAGCCTGTGGCCTTGCCACATCATACAGCACAAAGTGTTTGTTGTAAGCAGTTTCTGTACAAACGGAAGCCCACGAATATGATACTGTACTGACTCTTAAGATGCAATTTCTATTTCTGTCCCTGCCACAGACTTGCTATGTGACCTTGAGCAAGTCATCAGATCTCACTGACTCATATGATTATCTCTGAAAAAGGGTGCTGCAAAGCTTTAATATCTGCAGGTGATTATTATATGCATAAACCCTCATCATCATTTTCATCACTTACTATTTCACTTTCATTTGAGATATGAAGCAGAAAGCTCATTGGAAATATACAAAATAGATACTGTTTCTGTGGAAAAAATAAAGACCTTTGCTATGCCCCCATGTTCTAGCAGACAAGGGTACCTTCCACATTGCTGTAAATAGATGACGCTCTGCTGCAATGATCAGAGGTGGGGGGGATATGCATCTGCTGAGAATGCAGTTCATTATGCTGACTACAATATTAGGCCACACAAAATAAGGAAGAGACTGAAAACACCCACACTCCCCTGTTAGGAAAGCACAACTCAGACCGTATGAGGGGGACAGGAATAGGCACGGACAAAATAATAGTGATTTGGCCAACTGTGCCCATTAGTCCCAGCTACAGAGCACACATCTTTTAAGACAGCCAGGCCAGCACCTTGCTACCTACTATGCCAAACTGCTTCCTAAAATCTTTAAATTTGGTCTTTCCCAATGCAAACTCCAAATGGATTTTTTTTTTTTAAATAATCTACATTCCTTAGAAACATTAACCAGCAGTTGCAAATACTTGAGCTTTGTATTTTCCAGGTCGCCTATTCCATGTTACCAGCCAGAGGACAAAGCAAACAGAAGGCATAGAAAGCTCTTCTCTGGAAAGGGTTCTGTCCTGGAAGCTGTGAGCAAACCACTTCACAAATGGTCAAGTAGAAGTTCTGCTTCTAATCAGTGAAGCCAGTGCAAAGCTGTTGATGCCAAGGCTGTTGTACACAACCGTAATTGCCTACTTAGCCAGAGGGCTCACCTACCACTGAGGGAACTGGGGCTTCTAGATAGCATAGGGACCAAAATATAAGTGAGAGCTCCGTGCTGAATCTTCAGCTGTTATCGCAATGAGAACAAAACTCTAACTCTGTGTGGCCTTACACTTAATGCCACTCATTCCTCAATAATGAAAAGCAGCCCACTGAACACAGATGTGTTGAATACCAGATGGGGGAGGGAAGGACAAGTAGGATACTTTGCCCACTCAGAAATTCCTGTGCAACAATTCTAGTGGCATTTCCATGGCCATTACCCATCAGCTCCAGAAACTGTTCATCAGTACAGCATTCTACACAAAGGCTCATAACAGAAGGAGATTCTGTCTTTGGTTGTGCTTTGAAGCTTCCCTGGCTGTGAATTTGTCATTTTACCTCATTCGCTGCTGTGGTATCCACCTTCTCTGTTTGGTGAGATTGAGTAAATCAAAATGAAAGTTCACACCCCTAAGCCCTCATTATATTTTAAATTCCCCATTCTGTTCTTCAAATCAGTGACTTCACAGATTTCTCCTGACTCTACATACACGTAAGGAGATTAGAAACAAGCATAAAATAATCGTTAATAGAAGATTTTACATGGTAAATGTGAGTCTTTAAACAAGTTACAGAAATCAGAAAATATCCCTTTTCTAGTGCTCAAATATTTATGCACATACAACCCTGGAGTTCTACACTGGTTTACCCCACATACTCAGAATGTGTGGGACTTCAGGAACATGTTTTTGTCAGTGTCTATGTTTTTATGCCATATTTACCCATATAGAATCCACGCACCTCCTCTGGTATTCAAAATAAACCAAACATTTCACATTCTGTAGTATTATAAGAAACAGTTCTAGCCATGATGAATGTTAACATCACCTGAGAGCCACCAGATGGTGCTCTTAAAGATGGTATGTAAAGCTTTTGCAAACTGATCATTTAATGAAATAAAAAAGCTGCTCATAAACCACTGTTCTTTTAATTCTATGTTTATTAAATCGGCAAGATTGCTACCATGACTTTCTTTTTAAAAAGGAGAAAAGTTAGTGCTGAGGGCAATACAGCCCATTAAAGCAGAAAAAAATTTCAGTTGAAGTCTCTAGGAGTTAGGTTGTACATCAGCTGGCTTGTAGGCATCTGACCACGGAAAAGAAAGCAGCGTGATCCTCAGAGACACACCTACACTCTCAGTATGCTGCTTGCTATAACATGCAGGCTCCTTCCAGCACAGCTCAAGACATTCAAGAAAAGTGCTACTTGGCATCAGTGTATTTGCTATTCAGTGCCTTCAGGTCACTGTAAAGGAAAATGCTAAAAGTCAGTTTGAAGCTCAGAGTTTATTCTTCTAACACTCACATTCAGGAAGGAAGCAAAACCTCTTTGCATTGGGAACCCATAGTCCATCTCTCTCTGGAAGATAGGAAAGGAAGCCCTTTCCTTGCTCCTTCCAAAACAGCAGCTGCCAAGGAGATTCCTTGTGCTTCTCCACGATGGGAGGTTGAGACTCCCTGAGTCTGTGGGAAACGGGGCAAGCATTTTAACCAAAAGTCATTTCAGAGAGCTGCTCTGAAGTGATGACTGAAACTCATGTTTCTAACCTTTCAGGCATTTGCCCACATTTCTTTTGTACGTTTGGACCACTAATCCCCAAATTCTTCAGTAAGGGTGGGTAGGGCATGCCTCCAGCCCAAAATGCCAGTAGTCCAGTGGCTTCAGCACTGTGCAGGACAGGAGGGTATATGAATTCACACTCTCAGGTACGTGAGACTGTCAGAGAATTCAGGTCCCTGTGCTTCTCTCAGCCAAATATGAAAAATAAAAAAAAAATATGCATCAGTAAATTGTAGAAGCAGCAGCCAAAACAAAGCTGTGGGTGGCCTCCCTCTGCCTGCACAGCTACCCACCCCACCGAGCTCCTCAGGGCACTAACAGGGACAAGCACCCTCTTCCACATCCACAGGCAGACTTGGGTGCAGCCCTGCAGCCTGCCAAGGCTGGGGACCAGCATAGTTCCAGGTAGAAAAGTTTATTATTGTTTGAATCCCTTCCAGGGGGCTGACAGCAGCCATGTAGACTTCCCTTCAGGAGAACAATTTTAGGCACCTGAATTCTAGCCAGATTTCATGTCAGCACTTACCTTGGGCTGTGTTTTTGTCGCTTTAGAATAGAAAGTTTTCTATTAAAAGATAGCATTTTCCAAAGCCTGGAATTCACTGGCCCTCACACAGTTATTTCAAGCTGACTTCATCTTTACCTTTTTGCCCCTTTGACTAACAAAATAACAGATGTGAATATTTCATGAAAAACAACTATGACATCCCCTTTTGCACTGGCGTTATCAGATGACTACAAGCTTCATCAGATGACTCCAGGCTGTGCATGTGAACAAGCCCACTATTAGCAACCCCTATGCCAAGGAAATCTGAAGTGCATGGATACAAAATAAACACAAGATTGGGAAACTGCCTTTGTTAGAATAAATTTAAAATTATGTAGGAGATGTAATCATCTCAGCTTCCAAACAGATTACATGAGATGCAAAGCTATGCAGTAGTTTAGCCACAGAGCCATGCATTTATTACAGTTATGAGAACTAGAGGGGCCAGGTTAATTAATGCACCAAGAAATCTTTGACAGTTTACTCGGAGCCTCCTCTAACTTGTGATGGGAAGCCTGCAAACAGCTCACAACTGTGTGTTCAAAAGCATGTATGTGGACTGCAACACACATTAAACTGAAATGCTTTACTGATCATGTGAGATGTTATGTACTTGAATTGCAGCCCTGGCTATTAGCAGTTTAATAATTGTTCTGTGAATTAGCATTAAATTACAGTGAATGTTACAGAAAAGGTTCTAATATTTACATTAGTGCTAATGAGTTCCCCATAATTAATATAATTACACTGAGCCACAGCAATTAATATTCAACCAATTATTTTAAAGCACTACACAATCTATGTAGAGATTTTTTGAGGACACCTTCCCAATAATGACAAAGGGGGGTTTAAAAAAGCACAAGTCCTGATGCTGCCATCAGCTCTGGAGGGGTTAATTTTATTGCAGGACCCCTTAAGGCCTGGGTCCCCACTGAAGTTTTAAAATAAATTCATTTTCCCGCTTTCCTAAGCATCCACATTATTGTTAACTCTAGAAATATTGCAACACAAAGCAGAAAACCTACCGAGTTCTACGCTCCACCTTAAGTACAGCTTCTAAGGCTGTAACAAATGTGACTTGAGGTGAAAGAGACAGGGACAGGCAACAGTCATACACACAACTTCCAGTGACAGCTACAAAGATCCCACTAGAACTAGTAAAATACACTGCTTATAGTTCCAGATAGCATATTTTATAAGGCAGGAGGATTAAAAAGAAAGAAGAAAAAAAAAAAAGAAAAAACCACAGAAAAACCACAAAAAACCTTTTCACCTGCAAGAAATCTGCAACACTTCTTTGTCCTAATTTCTGAAAGCTAAATTTTAGGGAGATGCATAGATGCGGAGCCCCTTTGAAAGTCAGGTGTCTTCAGAATCCCTCTGGTGTAGGGTTTGTTACCTTGAGTAGCCATATTCAAACATGAGCTTAATGCCTTTCTTCCCATTTTTTCCAAATATTTTGTATTTGGAGATAGCTGACCCAATTTTCTATTTCTTTGTTTAGAAGCATCATCTTCAAATCAGAAGACAGATAACTTACTTTCCTCTCCTGCTTTGTCATGTTCAAATATGCACTGCTGTTTCATTTTTCTATAGCAAAACCTATAGAAGAGCTTCAGAGATACTATTCTTCAGGGTAACTGATAGCACCAAGGGCAAAAGGTTAAGCATGTAAGTCTTACATAATAAAGCATAATTAATCTTCTTGCATCCTTAGCCATCTCTGCTACGTCTTCAGAGATTAGATCCAGTTCTGCTTACATCAGAGAGCAATTTAATGTTTTAAATAGTGCTGGAGAAGACCAGCAGAGAACCGTATCTCTTCTTCCCTATCCCATGGCCCCAAAATCCACCAAGATTTATTTTCAGTGTAATCAAAAAGCAAACAAAATTTGTCAGCCAGCCCACCCAGAATCACATTATAGTCTGAGAAAGCCTGCCTTATGGTGAAAGAGCAGACATGGAGGCTTCAAGCTAACACTCCAAGAGAAGATGGTCTCAACTTCAAAGATACTTATACCTGCCCCTGTTGAACCAAAGCTAAATATTACCTTTGTGAAAGGTACCCACCTACTGAAGCAGTGCTGGAAGAGACTGTTCTCCCCTTTCCACATGGCTCAGCACAGCTCTGCAGCATTGCTTACAAGCACAAAAATCCAGGGAAAGCAGCACAGCAAATAATGATTGTCAAAGCCAAAGGACCCTTCTCCTTTAAACTTGCTACCAAATGTTTCTGTACTTGAGGCAGACAGTCCATCTGGGTAGCTTGGGAGGGGGTTGTCAGAGAAAGAGGTGGCAAAAATGCTGCCTGTCTGTTGATTGTGCTTCCTTTCCATTATCCCTTACCATCCTCCCCCCAAATGGCTCTTGTTCCTTCCAGTTCTTGCCCATCAAACTCCCGAACTGGCACAGTCTAGCCCAGCAAGTACCTAGAGCTGGAAATGGGAAATAGAGGGTAAAAGGTAGATGGAAAAAAATGGGGAGCATGGGTATTTTCGGCTTCCTATGGCAAACAAATATTTTTTTTTTACCTTCCCCCCCCCCCAGTTATCAATCACATGTAAAAAACTTAAATTAACCATCCTAAACTACTCAAGGATGTCCTTCAAAACAGTTTTTCCAGTTCTGCTATTGGTATTCTTTGCGCAGTGACACTTGATTTGCCTGCAGCAGCTACAAATGTTACATTATTCTGCTGCTACTGGTATCTAAGACATTGAGTCCCGCTGCACTGTTTGCCTTACTGATTTCCCATGACTGCAAATGCTCCACACCATTTATCTGTCATGATAAGTGTTTTCCAAACTCTTTCTGAGCATGTTTCTTCTCGTCAGTGACCATTCCTTTATTCTTGTGCTGTAAGACAAGGTGAATAGGAGCACTGGACTGTTTTATGTGCCACCTGCTGTTTCCTCTTACTCAGGTGTGCGCAAAAGATAGGCAAACCATTAAGAGAAAATGTGGATCCAGCAACTATTTGTAAAAACAGCCGATTTAAGGCTATCTTTGTTGTACCCCTGGGGCTGCATGATACTTTAAAAATGGGATTAACTGTATTAAAAAGAGCAGTTAGGCTAAGAAGTAGTTAAAAGCTAATCAAAGTGATAACATGACACATTCTTAAAGTCATCCCACAATTTACATTTGGATGTAGACACAGTCTGGAGGAGAAACTGGGTAGGAAATCCGTTCTCTTGGGCCACCGAATAAGGTCAGAAGTGTGAGTGGGTGGGTGGAACAGGGACCTCGATTGTAAAAAGCACCAGTTTAGCAGTTCATTCTACCTCAGACAAGGTCTGAAACAAAGCAGTGGGCATTAGGTGCATTAGGAAATACAAACGTATATGAGCATAGGTGTACACCACACAATCCAACAACATTGCAGAGGTATACAGTCAGACACAGTAAATAGGAAAATGTTATTCCTTTTGTTGTTCTGCTTCACATCACACACACTGATCAGCAGACCTAGCCAGCCTGGGTGGGTTGTCATACTGAGATCACACTCCGTAGAGCACAAGTAGTTAGGTACAACTGCTTCAATCAAAACCTATCAGTCCAACCCAAAACTCAATCCACATATATTACTACTGACAGAGAGCAAAGTTGTGCTCTTTCTGCCAAGGTCCAAGTTCCCCCAATAAACATACAGTTCAGGAAGTGTCAGAAATGATGGAAACAGGCTCACCTTGCTCCAGCTGTAGCCTTACCCACATTAAGAGCACAAAAGGTAAATTCCCCTCATTTTAAATTAATCTAACAAAAGTTAAATATACACTGCAGACTAAGTTTATAAAGGCATAAGGCCAAATTTTGCCTCTCTATTCAGACAGCAACTTTCACAAAAACTAGCAGGAAGCTAATTATCTTTTAAGACCTTTACCTCTGTCACATTTGATTTGTATCATCCAACAGTTCAAAATTACTAGGGAGATGGACAGACACACACTCAGTAGAGAAACAGATCTGTTTCCATAGTGAAGTGCATTAAAAATAGCAAGAATATGACACTGATGTTTCTTTTCAGATATTGCCAGAGGGATTCTTCAAGACACTGTATCCTGAAGCTCTAATCTCTAGCGAAATCTGACTATTTAAAAAAAAGCAGAAGTAGGATCCTTCATAACTCTTGTGCTGGAGGAATTGACTGGACCAGACTTCTCTGCATATTCAGGACAGATGAGATGGGAGAAATCTCCCATTGGATGCTTGAAGATTTAATGTATCTTATTTTACAGCTACAATATCCTATGTGAATGGTCCACATGCATGTATAGTCACAGTATAGCTTAACCGTCAAACTGAAGTATTAGACTAGCTGTAATTTGCCTCTTACATATTTGATATCCTAGTGAAAGGTAATACTTTCATATTCGGCTTTACTGCTACTTCACAAGACTTTATTAAAAGTTGGACAATCAAATATTTCTTAGAGAAAGTCTATTCATGAAGAGAAGCGTTAGAAGCATTAGTCTTTGGGTTGCCAAGAGACTCCTGTATATGTACATACTAATTTAATACATCGTGTCTATGAGAACAGCAGGCTGAGTAAGGAGCTACCTCTTCTCTTCTGCGAAGCAGAACCCAGCTCTGAAGCACCACGCAGTACACTGCATCAGCTCTTTGCCCCCAGGGGTAAAATTGTAAAAACAGCCTCATGACTCAGGAACTCCCTGCATATTCACAACAAACTCTGACTCTCCAATGAGAATATCAAATATCCACAGTGATGGCAGAGACAGTCAAGCTCCACGGAGGTGCCACTGTCCTATCAAGAAGCGACTGTCAGATTGTAAGGAGAACCCAGAAAAGTGCAAAGACCGCAGTCTTGAGAGTCTGCCACAGGTATTTTCCAAATACTTTGGTCCAGACAGAGCAATAAAGGCAAGATTGTTCCTTCCCACACACTTTACAGAAGTAGTAGTGAAGGCTTCTCAATGCCGTAGTCTTCTAACCAGTCTGGAAAACCTTAAAAACCTTAAAAGTCTTTTCCTTTCCCTGATAAAGGCAGTACTTTTTTGTCTGTAAAAGTAAGCCTGTTGTTTTGACCCATGTCGGTTCCTTAGAAGTATGAATTCTATTCCTTCTTTATTTGTGTGTAGGAGTCCAGAAAAAAAAAAAAAAAAAAAAAAAAAAAGATTAAAAACCTTCAACTGACAGGCAGAACAGCAAAGCAGCAGAATCTCAGACGACCCAGTTTCAGAGTGGCTATAGAAATCAACAGAAAAGCTGTAGGACTGACAATCTCAGTGGGAGCAATAAGCAGAAACACTTCTGTAAAAGGTCTCCCTCTGCTTAAGTTTTAATCTTCTAATGTGAAGAATGTTGGTAAAGTGTGGACATATGCTGGCCAATGCTAAAGCAGAAGCAATCTTTTCAGGTTACACTTTATCTGAAATGGGCTTTTACCTACTTTCAATAAAGTAACAATTTGTCTGGCCACTAGTTGATGAAGTATTGAATAAAGCAAATATTAGAACTGAAAGCAACAACGCATCTTTTTAGCTCAGTGAACACTGACAGTGAGAGAAAGATGGCAGTCTCCCCGCATCACTTCAATGGTGATGATTTTTTCTTTTGGTCTCATCTTGTAGCAAATAGCCACACACATCCCCTAACAAACAATCACAGACAATCTGTTGACTTCATTCAAATCCTGAAATACCATCTGATTCAGCCAGATATCATTAGATGAAATTGTTTTATAAATAAAGGCAAGGTTTCCACGAAGGGCTTTTTCTAAGGAATAGCAGGGCAGGAAACCTATATTCAAAGTCTTTTTTAAGCTGTAATCTAGATTTTGTACTTAGTAATGACCTAGTTACCTTGGTAGCTTTGAAGGACTTGTGTCTTTTTCAGATGTACAGGCAGATGTAGCCATAGAAGCACTCACATCTTTGTCAGGCATCCTGCCTCTTGCAGGGGGGTCTGTCCCCTCAGCTAGCACCCACTCTATTACTGGCTTGAAAATAATCACTGCCAGAAAGCCGTACCAGCCAATGTGGACCTTGGGCTTGGGAAACTTGATGCTTATCACTTTTCACAATTACTAATGTCTTTCACTAACATCACAAGATTTTCTTCCAGTTCATCGAGGAACAATCACTAAAGGGTAGATACTAGCAGCAATTCAAAGGAAGCATCCCACTTGTGCTGAATGGATGCTGTTGCATAGACACAGACAAGAGCGCTTGCTAAAAAGCCATGACTCAACAGTCTTGTTTGCATGGGGTAATTCTTTTTTATAGAATCAAACCCCTTGGACAGGGTGGTTGGTTGCTGTCCAGCTAGTCCACTGCAAGTGTCCTTACAAAAATACCTTCAGCTGGATAAGACTCCCTGAATGTTCTGGAGAATCCCTACATCTCACTAGCACATTTATGTGACTAGTCCAGCATGGGTATCATATCTATTCGTTACCTTAAATTATGTATAAACCATCTCTTAACTATCTTAATTATGAACAAAGACTGCTCTATAAGACTGCTCCTACTGAGCAGTTTTGCCTGGTTCCTTAAAGTTACCTCCATACATTTGGTCAACACCTTTGCCTACAGCAGTTGCCAACAGGGAGAACCCCTAGGAGCTCCTCGCTTCTCTGCCCAGGAAGCTAACCAGCACATCCCAGCATACAAGCAGCATCTCCCAGTTAGTCTGCGCACAGCAGGAGCTACCTGGGAGAGTCTCTGGGACTGTCCAAAAGTCCTGTCTGCAGGGCTCCCGCCTGTTGCTTTGCTGCCAGGCTGGCTGGGAGTTCAGTCAACCACCCCATCCTCAGGCAGGCAGACATGTCGTCTCTGCGGGGTTAGCTCCAGAGCTCCTGGATCACCCAGGGAATGGCTCATTAAGCATGCTGGGTACCCATACAGGCACAACGTGGATGATACTCAACTACATCAACACTACAGCAGGATAAACCTGACTTTCATCCTTATACCACAGTTACAACCTACATATAACACACCATAGATTTTCACCACAGTATCCAGATTTATTTTAAGAGCAGCCACTTGGTAATCCTTTTGATAGAAGCCCTATACTATCCCTAAGGCAGACAGACTGACCTGGCCAGGCATCCTCCTAATCCCTGCCACATGTGCATCTGGAAATGGGAGCACAAGGGAGAAGAGCAGATATAAATGGTCTTTAATTTTGTAGCCATTAGGCTGAGCAGCTGGAGCACTGTCAGGAACCCAGCTCTCCCTCCTCACTCTGACTCAAGCTGCCCAAGAATCTTTACAAATCCCTTTGTCACTTCCCAAGCCATCTAAGTGTTGAACCAGAAACCTAAGGGTTTTTCTGATAAAAATGTTTTGGGTTTTTTTTTCTGAACCTCCTATGGGAGTAATGAGCCTCTCCTATTATGAAGGGACAAGTCAGCTGAAAGAAGCAATAAAAGAACTAATGTCATTTGCTAAGATGGATTGCTATTATTTGAGCTGTCCATCCACACATATTTGTCCAGGGCGTATTTTTAGTACTAGAAGCAATGTAGTTACAGATCACAGAACAGCCAAACTGCCAGAAAACATGGACTGACTTACCTTCATCAAAATAAATCACAACAGGTTTTGGGACTCCCATAACTCAGAAGCCAAGGGTGACCTTGAGGGAGAAGTTGATTAAAACTGTCACACAAAGCCCAGTGTTATACTTTATAGCTAATGATGCCAAGTTGCCAACTGAACCATGCCTGCTTGTGTCTGCACTGTAGTCTAGAGCTGAGATGTTGCTCCTAAATAATAACTGATAGAAGGAGCTTCAGCAGTCTGATCTGCTCCCTAAATTATAATCCCTTCTCATGAGGCTGTTAAACTAGTACTGTTTTAAATGCCTCAAACAGGAATAGGAAAAAGTAATGGGCAAGATTAAAAAAAGGAAACAAAACCACCAAGAAAACAACTACACCCCAATCCAGTTTGTTTTCCTGTCCCACCAATTTACTTGACCACATGCACCAGAAAGCTTACCCAACTGTTAGGTACAAAAGACTAAATCCTCACCTGGGGCAGACGTCAAGGTAACAACTTTGCCTTCAGCAGAACACTGCTGCACACCCTCAGAGGGCTTGCAGCTCACAGGGTCCAAAGCCCAGGGTTTAGCTTCCCTGGGGGGCCTGTGCCACCAAGAGCCCAGCAGCACCGTGCCTGCTCATGGCCAAGAGGGACAGCAGCGACCAGGGGGAAGCAGACTGGCTTGAAAGTCTTTACTGTGGGAAATGCTAATAACTTATTCATACAAGCGAAAAGGACACAGAAGAGTTTCTATCAGTGTCTTCTGATAATTTTGCAGAAACTAAGCCCTGGTATGCCAGCTCTGGGGATCCTGGTTGGACACCGAAAGCTCGACAGATGGGAAAGTGCAAGAAGACCCAGCATTCCCATACTGGGGCGCTCAGTGCAAGAGCACAGCGTGGCAGCCCCGAGGGCTGCAGCCAGGACATGATACACTGTAACAGGGCCAGGATGGGCAGTACGCCGAGCAGGGCAGCCCTGCCCTGTGCCGGCCCTCCCAGCTTCCCAGGCTGTGGCTACAGAGGAGGTGCCCCAAGGTCCTCCCCCTCCAGGCAGCCTGTGCAGCAGGGACCCCAAAGCTCCAAGCCCTGGTCCTTTTCACCTAGGAGGAGGCAGAGCTTTTCAGGAGCAATATGCCTGTACTCCTCTAGAAGTCATGTACACTTAAGTAAAGGACTTCAACTCCAACAGTTTCACTTTTTTCAAACAAAAACCTATTAAAGCAGCATATCCCCATGTAGGCTGAGTTACTCTTTCATGAGTGTTTTCCCTGTGAACACCAAGTTCCGCTAATGCATATTCTCAGACTTTATACCATACAGAAAGTTTCTGAGGTTGGCATTCCCAAAGGCAAGTATTTTTACTGAAAGTTTGGATCTAAAACAGCTCAGTCATGTTTATGAAGGCCCAGCCTAGACAGAAGGAGGAACTTAATTTTCATCACAGAGGAGGCATTTTTTTGAACACTGTGGGATAAAGATTTTTTTATTTTAACAAACAAAAAAACCCCTGAAAATTCTTACTGGGGAAGTATGTTGAAAAATGCTAGTGAAAACTGAGTATGATCCAGAAACAGGAGATTGAAAGTTTATATTCAACATTTTTCACAGTTTTGTTCCTAATGGTTTAGTGCCCATAAGAGGCATCTTCTTTCTTATATTCAATGAGATTGTACAAAGTTCAGGATCTTTCAAGGCAAATGACAAACAGGTCCTCTGCCCTCATAAAGGCAAGAATAATGAGATTCATCCCACCCAGGCAAGACATCCAATTTCAATCATAATTGCCTGAACTTCCTAAGCAGCCAAAACAAAGACAGGCTTCTTCAAGCAGCAATTCAAATTTTTGGTGATCATCCTCTTCCTCAAACTTCTTCCTACCCAAAAGGCAACTATGCTTTTTGTTTAGGTATTTCAGCTTGTCATGGGGGTGGATGAATTCAAATTACAGCCTCTAGCCACCCTGCTGTGGCATTACCCTGCTTCTGAAACTTCCAAGACATTTGGGTAGGGGGCAGGGAGAAAAAAACAGAGAAAACAAAGAGACACTGGGTAGAAGCCAGAAGTGACAGACAAGACCCCAGGGCCATTCTTTCATTTCATACAAACAGCAGCAACAAGATCAAAATGCTGTAATTAATACTTCCTTGCATTTTGCTTAAAAATATCTAAGAAATATTATGTCACTACATTAAGAAAGCACACAAGCCAACTACTGACAAAAAAGCACAGATATTGTCAAATCTTCCATTTATTTTAAACTTTCCTTTTCATAATTCATATATGCAGAGACCCAAGAGCAGAGATTACCTGCTGCAGCTAATTTTGACTTTCCATTACAATAAAGACTCACATTTACAGTGTTTGAGTAGGACGTCAACAACTGCCACCAGTGGACAATATTCTCTATTTTATTGGTAAATAAAAAGGAAAAAAAAGCCAAACAAAAAAGGTGCTTCTTTACATTTCCCACTTGTTCACAGCAAATAGCCAAGCTAGCTCTGCTTGTGACCTTTGACAGTGCCCTTGGCATAGCACCGTTACAGAAATACAAGGAGTATCCAAAACTACCTTGCTGCTGCCTTGTTTCCAGCTCAAACAAGGACCAAATACAAACTCATTAAAATATATACTTATCATGTAATTTATTTATATTATGCCTAGTGAAAATGGTTGTATCTCCTGCCTATTACTGGCCCTCTTCAACATCCCTAATGTATAATGGTGTCAGCCAGTTACTCCCCCATGCTGGGTAGAGTTCATTATCGCACTGTTCAGACTGTTTATATGTTCAAACACTACAAAACAGCCAGACAAGACAAAGGAGTATTAGCACCATCCTCCTAATCTGAGAAAAGTCCTTTCCTTAACAAGGTTTTCCTGTGGAAACAATATTGTAGCAAGGCTCAGTGCATGAGCTTATTTTATTTTAAAATAACTGATTTATAATTTATAATTTGTTTTAAATCAAATTCCCCTTTAGTCACTTTCTCACAGGCACTAAGATTCACGTGTCCCAGTGGGGCAGCCAGCACCCAGGAACCAAGATGTGTTTACCCACATGGCCTGGAGACAACGCAAAGGACCAGGCCATCAAGTCGTTGTCCTTTATCCTCTGTCCACCAAAGCCCATGTGCTGGGTTTGGATGTGTCTTCCACACCTTTAGGAGCTGACAGTGATTCTGACCTTTATTTCTCTCCATCCTCTCTCACTTTTCTATCATTAGGACTTGCTATCCTTGATTTCCTTACCTGGGTGTCTTAAAGAGTGTTTTCTGCTCTTGCCTGGGTGTGGATTGCTCCTCATTTAGGCTGCCCCTTGTTTTTATCTGATCAGGGTGTCCTGAAAAGCTGCAGGTGGATGTGCCAGGATCCTGATAACCTGCTAATGTAGAGGTCATCAACACCTGCCATCTGATAGCCCTTCCTTCCAGCACTTTCACATCTTAACCCTCCCACTCATTACTCCCCCAACCCTTAGCTTTCTACAGTGCAACTGCAGGAAACACAAGGAATTACACCCATCACCTGTATCTTAGCTGGATAAAAAAAAAATAATCTGTATATTAAATAAACGAACTACCAGATTTTCCAGCTTTCCACCAGTGCTGTGCTTTTGTGCAAGTCTTTGCTGACTTTTAAGTGATGGCAGAGTGTAGGTGAATGCTTTAACAGCTGCACTTGGCACTATCAACCGTTCTAATATCAAAACGTAACAGCAACAGTCACTTTCAAGTTGCACAATGCAGTGCATTACTGTCTTGCTGTTGGAACAGCCTGACGAAATATATTCAAAGTTTGATATAAAGATTTAACCTATGTTTTCTTGACTAAAGCCATCAGTTCTCCTTCTGTACTTATTGGCCAACATGAATAACAAGGCTCTGCTTGCCTCACAGAATCCCTACCCACACATGAGCTACTGTGGACGCAACTTACATTTATTTTCCTTCTCTGACTGAAGACATCCCATTGTTTCACCAAGGTTTTTTTTCAGGCCTCCTCATATTTTGAAAAGCAAAGCCAAACATGCCCTATTTGGCATAGCTCTAAAGAAAAAGGGACTAGTACCTGCATCCCTGCCTGCGTGCCTGGAGAAGAGGCATGAAGCCTTTTGCCAACCACAGAGCGAGTCTGCCAAGACAATTTTTCTTTCATTTAGCACCTACAGAAATTTCTGTGTCTCCTCTCCTCCTCCCTAGCCCTATGGGAGCACACTAACATCCAATACAGGTTTGTAAAAGAGCACTGTCACATGAAATGTCAGGTAACTCTAACCCAAGAGATCAATCTGCCAGTTTACTTCTCTGCCACTCGGACATATTGCCCAGAAACATCTTTGCCTCCCTCCATCTCAATACCTAGCCCAGCCATCGAGGCTGCGTCTGCATGCTACTGAGCTCTGGTCCCTAATAATTAGCCTCCCAATCCAGGCTCATACTACTTTGTGATTTCATTGCTTTGAATTAGTTGTCATCAGCTTTGAAAAAAAAAAAAAAAACAAACCATGCCACCTCACATTTCTGATATGCTCAGAAGAGAAAATGATCTCAAACATTTTGGAAAAGATGCCCAAATCCAGATTCTTGGACCTGATTTACACAGCTCTTCAATGCTCTCACCTGGCAGTTGAACTAGGAAGGGAAACTGAGTAACTCAGTAAAGAAGGGCTAAGAAAAATCAAACTGGGAATCCAAAATTGAGCTTTTCTTGCTTTAACTCATAGAAATGATGAAATTTCAACTCAAGGGGTATTAGGAAAACCATTCCTATTTAGAAAGCAGTCATATGTTGCTGTTTCTAGTATTACAGAGCTCATAAGCTGCAGTCTTATCTTCAAAGCAGTAGCTGACAGTAGGTTTGGGAAACTGAGTAACTCAGTAAAGAAGGGCTAAAAAAAATCAAACTGGGAATCCAAAATTGAGCTTTTCTTGCTTTAACTCATAGAAATGATGAAATTTCAACTCAAGGGG
>JAVJGJ010000003.1:4091652-4136535 GCA_035590215.1 Microhierax caerulescens | reverse complement strand
TGAATAGCTGCTCCTTAACTACTCATTGTGTACATATCTGAAACAGTGCAAGATTATGTTTTTACTGTTCCACTTCCTTCCCGAATCTCTATCTGCTTGCCTGAGCTTTCTACTGCATTTCATTCAAAGCAGGGTAATATCTCTGAGAAGGTGTGGTTTTATTCTGTGATAGGTACTAAACATCCTAGGACTGCTCACCTGATTTTCTACAGGCATGGGGACACATATAAGGTATCAGAAAGCAAGCAAGAGGGTGAGCTTGCAGTGCACAAGCTCTGAATACCTCTGGTTACGTGTTTGAGAACGTGAGACACAGAAACCGAGGCTTTCATGCTGACTGCAGAGGCTTCGGCCCCCATCTCTCCATCTCAGCCATGGCAACCATAGCTCACTCAGGACTACTATTTATGGAGGGTCTGTCTCCAATAAAAGCTTCATAAGAAAAGACATGCAATCCCTTAACAGGCAGCTACCTGAGGGCCTGTTCTTCATAATAGGAATGCTTTGAAAATAGAAACTAAAATAAAGAATTTTAGCTTCCTCCAATGCCTTTGAATTTTAACATTATAAATCAACCTATTTTTCTGATCAGCATAAAAAAAAAAATAAATCGGTATCTCACAGGAAAAAGGTAATTATGGTCACAAATACCCGAACTCCAGTCTGAGCCACCAACCAGCACTTCACAGCAGGCTAACCATTTTGGTAGCATCTTCAAATGGGTACTGTTGTATTTCACATTAATTTAACTCCCTGCTGGGGTTTGTCCTCATGCCCTTGATTTCCCCAGCAGAACCTGAGGCTGTAGCTCCTCCACAGCTGGAAATAACACTGGCCAGGATTAGCCATCCCAAGAAGCAGATGGTTTGGAGCACATCAGACTGACACTCAGTTTGTCAAAGCTATAGGATAACGCAGTCTCCAGCCTCATTGTTCTAAGAGCTGGTGAAAAAAAGCCCACAAGCAAACAATCTAAAAATAAGAGAATTGCAAAGGATGACAGTTAAAGGTAAATTATTTCCTGTACAGGGTAATTTCCATATAGAATAAGTTCCTGAAGAGGGACATTAAGCAAAGCATGCAACTATGTTTGGGAGATAAGTAGGCAATTTTCTAAAGATGAAGATGGTAGGCATAAGGACAAAAGAAAATAAAGCAAAAGAAAAGGACACACTCATCACTCAATAGCCCCTTTTCTTTTCATAAGTGTTTCACACTTCTGTGAAACACAGATAGTAACAATAAATGCAGCAGGGTTTCACCAAGAATAAACAGCCTCTCCTAACGACTGGGGGCAAACCTGCTAAAGATTAACAACTACACAGCTTCTGAAGGGAACCACACACCCTGTACTGAAAGATGGCAGGAGGCATAAACCACAAGAACACGAGCACGACACTGAGGGGGCACAGTGTGCCTGTCACCTGCTGAAGCGGGTCTGCCAGCCCCCCTTGGTCAGGCACTTCACAGGCGGGCAATGAGGAGCAAACCCACGGCAGACCATGCCTGGTGGCACCTGTGCCACAGCACCTCTCACCCTGCTGCCTCCAGACAGCTCTGTCCTGGGAGAGAAGAGATGCACATATACTATAAATAAAGCAGTTTACTTACCTGCTACCCAAGCCTTGCTCCTGGTCAGGAAGAGTGAAGCCTCCTCCTCTTTTGGTTTAGCAGACCGTGCAGTCGCTACTAGAAAACACTGCGTTTATGTCCAGGGATGGCCAGCTGCATCCTCAGGGATAGCGTCTCAGCAGCCTGGGGTGACCCTAGCACAGGCAGAGCCCCCACCGGCAGGGCTGTGTCCCTCAGAGCCTCAGCCCAGCATCCAAGCATCCATCAACAGCCCTGGACATGGCGAGAATGAACCAGCTGTAGTATCCACCCAGTCAGGAGCACAAAGAGCCAGAGGCAGCTACAGCACACCCCAGCAGCCAGGCAGGGGCAGCAGGGCACTGGGAACCCCACAGCTGGGGCAGGCAGCACCTGCACCTGAGGCACCGGGTGGGAGCAGGCCCCAGGTGAGGCCACTTGGGGCAATCAAGGCCTGGCAGTGCCCCCCAGCCAAGGCAGCCACCTCTGTGCTTGGTGAGGTCCCTCACACAGGCCCCAGGTGACAGTGCTCAGGGTGATTAAGGCCTGTCGGTGCCCCCAGCCCGGGCAGAGAGGTGTTCCCTCCCCGTCACACCGAGCTGGGGTCCATGTACAGGCCCTGATGAGGCTGGCCGGGGCAGCCAAGGCCTGGTGGCACAGTCACAGCCCTGATAGTTCATGTATGCAGTCAGTCCATGAGAAAGAATAAAGAAGAACCCAAACCCGGCGAGGAAGCTGGTGGAGGGAGTAGAGGTTGGTGGATCACAGCGTTCCTGGGATCCACCAGTGTAACATGCGGAATGCAAGGACTGAGCCAGAGGAGGAGATGCCAGGCAGGGCCTCCAGGCCAGGCTGTGTTCCAGGCACGAACAGTCAACAGGGCTGGATCCTAGCAGCTGAGCTCCCACCAGTATGAGAACATTCACTTATGGAGGAAATTCTGGCAAAATGCAGAATGTGGATGATGCAAGGCAGTATTCTTGCAAGAACAAGCTCTCCACCTCGATGAGTTTAGGTATCCTTCCTGTCTTTGCCTGAGAAAACAAGGACTCACCTGCAGTGAAGCTTCATGCGGGTATAAGCAACAGGCAGCATCTTCGGGGCACCAGTCCCATCTCGCCAGCAGCACAGTCGCCTACAAAAAGCTGCAGTGTCCTTTCCATCTGTAAAGCAAGAATAAAGGTACATACCACTTTTCTGTGGTTTGAAAGTTCATTTTGTCTATTTGAAAGATTTCTTCAAACCTAACTAGTTGGCTGGCCATAAGTCAAGCACCTTAAGCTTCCCTGTTGGGACTGAAGATAAAATTTGGATTTCAAACTGCTCTGCTAAACTCATGAGAATCATCTGTCATTAGCTACAGCTAATTTAATATTTAAACACATTTCTGCAGCCAGGACATTCAGTGCTGAAGGAGCACCAACAGTTCATAGGAGTCTTCATCTTGCAGTAGGTGAACAACGTTTGGGATATACCTGCCTATGAAAGAGAAAGCTTCCCTCTCCTGCACAGGCAGACAAAAGGTTGCGTTTGTGTGCAACTCTGAGGGTGAGTCCCACAACATACTTGTGATGCTCAGTCTCATATGTATTTTTGTGGCAGGATTGCTACCCAGGCAAGAAATTCACTACCTTGTAGGACAACTGCTCTTCCCAGAGTTACTCAGTTCATTAAAAAAGTCTTGCTAATGTATTAAGAAGATGTCCTGGTTCAGCTGGGATAGAGTTCGTTTTTTTCTTAGTAGCTAGTACAGTGCTCTGTTTTGGTTTTGGTATGAGAACAATGTTGACAGGACACTGATGGTTTTAGTTGTTGCTGGGTAATGTTTATACCAAGTCAAGGACTTCTTGGTTCCCTGGGCCCTGCCAGCAAGAGGGCTGGAGGGGCATGACAAATTGGGAGGGGACACAGCCAGGACAGATGACGTGAACTGGCCAAAGGGATATTCCACACCATATGATGTCATGGCGAGTATATAAGCTGGGGGAAGAAGAAGGAAGGGTGTGTGTGTGTGTACATTTGGCATTATGGCATTTGTCTTCCTGAGTAACCATTATGCATGATGGAGCCCTGCTGTCCTGCCGGACACCTGCCTGCCCATGGGAAGTGGGGAACTGATTCCTTGCTCCTTGCTTTGCTTGTGTGTGTGGCTTTTGTTTTACCTATTAAACTGTTCTTATCTTAACCCTTGAGTTTTACATTCCTTTCCAATTCTCCTCCCTATCCCTCTGGGTGAGGAGGAGTGAGCAAGTGGCAGCAAGGTGTTTGGTTGCCAGCTGGGGTTAAATCATGACAGAAGGGATAAAAGAAAGTCAGAGGTATTTGGCAGGGACAAATTTAACTACTGAGATTTGCATCAGTTAAATATGCAATCGATCCTGTTTATAGACCTCTATGCATCTGCCATTATTAATAAATCATACTCTGTTTCTTCCCCTTAATTGCACTGACTGTGTTAATAAAATTAGGAGAAGAGCCTAACAAAACTGAAATAGCAGATTATTTTGAAAACAAAATTAGCAGCCTGAGGCACTGTGGCATATTGCTGAGAGAAAGCAGGTGGTCACAGGTGGCTCTGAGCCTCAAAAGGTAATGACTATCTATACACTGTGCTATAGGGCTTGGTTGCACTTTGATGAAATACTCTGTCTACAAGCTGGCAGAACACATTTGTTTTCAGAGCAATTAAAATCTACAGCAGATCAGAAAACACCATTTTTATGAAAACCCACAGCAAGACAGTAATTTACAGACCTATTGTATGAGCATAAGGATTTTGTCCTTTGGACTAAATCCTCGTTATTTTTCATCTCATCCCATTCGGACTTCTTTTTTTCTTTAACAGAGGTGTAAAAATTTAAGTACCGCTATTCAGTTACATCTAACAAACTGCATATTGCATAGACAGGTGCTGCAAAGGTGTTATCATCTATTATCGAGGGTGTTATTATCCGGCTTTCAAGGTAACAGATTGTCCTGTGAGCTGTGCTTGCATAGCTACCGACTTGTAGTGAGCCACTGCAGTACAGTGAATGATTCATTAATTGGTATCAAGGATAAAATGAAGTTAAGCCTCATCTAAGGGCACAAAGATATACTGAGATAAGAATGTTCCATGGAGAAATTTTCTGAAAATTAAAATATCATGTCTGTAAAGCTTACTTGATCAACAATGAAATTCTTCACTTAGGAAAGAATTCCACTTAAAAATTTATCTGCATGATTTGTAAAATACTCTATGATTCATTTTCTACGATATTTAGACATTCTTCTAGAATCCAGGAAAATAATGCTTCAGTCTCCCCATAGATCTTGTTGTCATTTTTGTACAGCAGAACAATTTTTTTGTAGTGCTGTGGTACCTCATCCATCCTTACCATTGCAGTGTTTAAAAAAAAAAGCCTTTGTGATTGCAGGTTTATAGTTTACATCTTTTCAACAGACCGTTCCCTCTAGGATCCCCTTGGTGCAGGAAATGAAAGGGCCTTCCTTGTGCCCTTTGAAAGCTTCAGTTGTAACACCCCAATGATAGAACCAAGTGTTCAGCACCCACAGATAAGGCAACCCCAGGGCACACTATTTCCAAGATCCCCCAAAAGATACTTCTTTACACTATCTCCTGGGTGTTATATACCAGTGTTAAACATCTCATTCATTTTCCAGAGAAATATATTATATACGTTTAAGGCTGGGCCACAGCTCTTAAGAGCCTTGGCAGCTTCTTGCTTTCCTACCTGCACGACTGCCCCTCTTCTCTCTCTTCTACATTGGCCGCCCCTGTATTTTTTCATGCTTATTGATACTTTTAAGAAAAATTACCGTTTTAGCTACTTGTTCTAAATTACTCCAAGAGGCAGAGGTGTAAACAAGAGTGTGTTTCCCCACTGTAACAGGAAGAAATAGTCAAGCTCTTCCTAGACCAATAGAAATAGCTACTAGGGTAAAAATTCAATGAATTTCTTTAAGCTCAGACTCAATCTCCCTTAAACCAGAACTTAAACATAACCATTTAGAGAAAGAGCATGCAAGTGTTATGCAAAATCAAAATTTAAATTTGTCCATAATTGGGAAAAGCAACTTTGGTGTAGTTGGAGAAGCCAGAAGCCTAGAGAGGAGTAACAGAGGTAGGTCATTCTGTTAATCTTTACACAGTCCCTCTGGCAAAGAAGTTAGAAAAAAATCCTCTAACTACAGTCTCCAATAGAATATTATGCATTTTCATATTGTGCATCTCTAACAAAAAAGTGCTGTGGTAATTAATTTTTTCATAAGTTCCCTTGCTCTTGCATTTCAGGGACATGTGGTGTTACAACACACCAGGCCTCTAGAGCTGTGGCATCTTTCACACTGCTCGTCCTTTTCCCTTTTCCTCAGAGCATATGTAGCAGAGTTAAATTGCTGTTCGTCAGTGAGGTCTCCCCCTCCTCCCTGCCCTCCACCCCTTTTTCCCAACAGAGCCCTGAATTATGCTTTCCTCTGCATACAGATTCCTGCCCTTATCTTGCTTCAGCCCAAAGCTTGCTGCTTTTAATCTTAGTTTCTCAGCAATTTTTGCAGTTAAAGCTCACACACTGTGGCATTTCACTGGCAGTAAAAACTAACCTCTCCCTCTAGTTTACACTTCCAGTGTGCTTCTGCTCCTCCAGTCTGTCCTGAGGGGTGCATGTTGCTTATTTTATATTTCTGAGCAGCTTTGTTTTACTGCAGATACCCAATGGCTGAGTCCAGAGAACGTCACTGAGCGTTTGCTGCACAGATTCGTAGCTGTACCCACAGAAGCTGGAAGCCTGGAATTTTCCTCTTGCTTAATAAAATACAGGTATTAACCCCATGGTCCCTGCAGAGCACACAACAGAGTATTTCACTGCCTCGCACAGAGAAGGAGACAGGCAGGCAGCATTGCCTCTTCTAAGCCTTTTAGTGCAGAACACATCAAAGTGCTAAGCATTTTTGGTTAAAAGATATCCCCTGCCACTGCCTCTGAAAACAGTTTGGGCTGTGGCAGAAATCAGGGAACAAGTGTATTTTTTATTGTTATTTTACTAGGAATCCTTGAGGAATACTAGGAGTGTTCACAGAAGCAGCAGAGAAAATCAGTGTCAGAGTCCTGCACTTGCTTGGTTGCTGTTGTGTGAAATCCCCACGTACCATGTGAAGGCAGAAAGAGGACAAAGCTTCTCTCAATGTATTGCCTGCGTTTCAGAAGAACATGAAACTTATGAACAGACTGGAAGTCTCTTCTACATTGCTTATTCCACTTGAATATTCATTCATACTGGAGCTTCACTAGGATCACTTATGGGAGACTGCTCCTCGGTTCTGTGCACAGAGGAATAGCAAGACAGGACTTGCCCTCTTGGGTGAAGAGGGGTGAAATCAGAGCACCTGAAAAGAATGTCTGGTGCTCAAAGAATACAGCTGGCAAAGTCAATAAGCAGCAATATCACTAGCATTTTCTTTTACTCTGTATTTATTCCAATTCTATGGATACAGTTTATTATTGTTTCACCCGCTCACCACTGCTTTTATCATTGTTTCACTACTGCTTTTAAAAATGGCTTGAAAAGCTGCCTAATTCTACTAAAATGCCCAAATACTAAAATTAAACCTCTGCTTAAATTTAATCTGTAGCTTCTTATAAAAGTGTCTTAAAAAATGTTTCGAAGAGATAACACTATACCCAACTGTACACTAATGCTTTTTAACAGTGGTAACTAAATGTGCTTTTTTCTTCACAACTGACAACGGTCACTTGAACAAATGGCCAGATTTCAAGAAGCACTGGGAACTTTATGTACCCACTGTACTCAAAAAGAGATTAATTGCTTCTCCAACACATGTTGTTCAATGCCATCAACCTCTCTGTAAAGAGGTCTTTATCATTTAAGAAGCAGTATCTTTTAAGAAGCAGTATCATTTATTTTGCAGAACTGCCAGAAATACACTTGTTTCAGTAAAGAAAATTCAGTAAGACAGGTCTGCCTTCTCCATTGAGCTGGTTCCTTTAGCACCTTACCTTTTGTGAAACTGAGACTGGAGGCCCTAATCCAGCAATGTGTTTTGTTGTACATTGAAGTTCCATTAGAATCAAAATACTTCATTAAATCGGGGCCTCTGTCGTTAATGATTTCTGCACCACTGAGGGAGAAGCTGGAAAAAACATTTATTTTTCAGTTTCAGGCAAATATTTGAACATAGTTCAACAAAAAAGCAACCGTGCAGAGCAAGATCTTACATTAAAAGCATTATCACTAGCCTGAAATCAAACTGACAACCTCTAAATCAGACGTCATCTGATCTCCAGACCAAAAAGAAATACTTCTTCCTTTATTCAATCCATGTACAGCAATAAAAGACTAGTAGCCCAGAGATTTTACTTAGCCTGGTGGACAACACAACTGAGGTCAAGCAGTGACACAAGTGTGTCTTCATTGAATTTGACTGAAGTTCAATAAACTTGTGTAGATACAACTGTCTAAGACAGGGATGCTGTTAACAATTTCATGAAGGCAGAGCACTCGGTGAGATGAAAGGCAGCTGCCAGCTTGCAGCCACGGGACTGTACTGTTACAAACCATCACTGGAGCAAAATTATCGATTAGTGCTTGCCATCCAGCTGGTTTGTATGAACTTAGTAGATCTTAAGAATTACACTCAGATAAAGAGGTAACCTTCTTCTCTCCTCCCCTTGCTCCCATCCAGATTGTATATGAACACTCAGAGGAAGCTTGCAGATTTGGGTGGGGTGCACAGAAGCAATTTTCAGTTTAACCATATGAAACGTGTGTGATTTGATCCAGCTCATTTATATTAGCTCAACAGGAAAGTCAGCTGGTACAAAATAATTTGCTTGGGAATGAAATCTGCCCCTATCCTTCAGCAGTCCTGTCCCTCTCCACACCCGTGTACCATTTAACAGCCATGTAACAGAGTTGCTTTAAATAACAGAATATCACCTATCAAAATCCATTAAAGCCACAATACATTAAAATGAATTTGCATATGGCAGACTCTCTGCAATATCTCATTTCCAGACGTTCACTAGTTTCCATGCGAAGGAAGGTAAAACTGAAATTCAAAGCAACAAATTATTGCTGGTTTGAATATTCAAAAGCTGCTCTTGAGTGCTTAGTGAAGATGCTATAAACAAGAAGTGCTTTTGTTTTGTTTTAAGAGGAAGATATTCCTGTTACGATTCCAGGGCAGGGGGACAGTTGAAATCTATATAACTAAATAGCCCATTTGGGCTACTAGTATTTAATCCATCTCACCAAACTCACTCAAGATTTCAACTAGCAGCATCAGAGATATTTCAGAGCACTTTCCTTCCTGTTATTCCTCAGACCCTCAAACTTGCCCCCACAGACATCAAAAAAGAGGACTCACAGGAAGGTATAACAGCTACTGTGGGGAAAAAAAACCCCAACAAACCCAAACAAGCTACTGAGCATCCAGCATCCTTTCCCACTGTAGCAAGACCAGCCATCAGCGATTTCAGCGCTAGCCAGTTCCCTACCTCCTGTGTCAAAGACACGGTGCTGTGACCAGTTAAACACCAGTGTAAGTAGATTTATCCCAGGAGGGAGGAAAAGCGGCAATTCAATGGAATAATACAAACATGTCCAGATAGTTAACAATAATCAGTTAGTGAGGCAAAATAACTGTAAGCTATGGAGAATGTTGTATCTGGGATTCATTTTTACTCTCCTAAAAGTAATGCTGGGGTAATACATTTCATTTTCTATCCAGTAGTAAATACCACGATGATTTACTGTAATTTCAAACAGAACTTAGAACTGACACACAGTGATAATGTACCACCATATGAGCATAAATTCATAACAGCATTTAATTAGCCATTTGCTATAGAAGGATATTTGCCTGTTGGATTGCCTTTAATCAGTACTAACAGAATTAAAAAGAAATTTATTTTGAAATGTAGAGAAAATTAGATGTGTCATTAAACTGGTTTTCTCTTGTGCCTGAGCTTGTGTGACTGCAGTCACATCTGATGGGCCTAAGGGTCTGTACTGGGTCTGGCCAAGCCCCACCGCAGCCCTCAGGGTGCTGTGCATGTGGCGGTAGCTGGCGCAGCGGTGGTGACACACCAGCGTCCGGGTGCTGCCGGGAGCGCTGGCGCAGTGGAAGGGCTGTCTCTGCAAACCCCCCCACCAGCAGGCTGGGGGTGGGCAGGGTCTGGGGGACACACACTGCCAGGACAGCTGGCCCAAAGTGACCAGAGGGATATTCCGTACCATTTGACGTCCGCTCAGATGTAAAACCAAAGAGAAAGGAGGCGCACAGGGGGGGCGTTTGTTATTTATGACATTTGTTGCCCGGAGCAGCCACCACCCGTCCCGCAGCCCTGCTTCCCGGGAAGCGGCCAACATCACCTGCCGATGGGAAGTAGAGAATAACACCTTTTGGTTTCCTTTGCTTCCACACATGTGACTTTTGCTGTTCCTTCATTAAACTGCCTCTATCTTGACCCAGAAGTTGGGATTTTTTTCTTCTTGTTTTCTCCCTCCCCTGTTCTACCGAGGAGGGCAGTAACAGAGCAGCTTGGTGGGCACCTGGCGCCCAGCCAGGGTCAATGCACCAGAGGGTCCATCCCAGTTTTCTTTCCTTTCAGTGGGAGACTTTGCTTCAGGGATGCTGGGTCAGACAGGAACTGGAATAGGAATTTTTTACTTATTTTTATCCCTTTGAAAGCTCAGCACAGCACATGGTGACACTGGGCCCCACTGTAGATGGCACTGCACACTTTCCTATCATTAACCCTGTGCGTTCCTTTTATCCTTCACTTTGGGGGCTTTACAATTCAAAAGCAATGCAGAAAAAGCAAAGGGATATTTTCTCTCACCAGTATAAAACTTACTTTTCATTAAAAATACAGATTGAAATTAGACAAAAGATAAAATACCTTAGAAGATTTTCAAGTGTTGTCTTAGAATGTTTTCAGACTTGTTAAAAATATTGTGGAAAAGCTGATAAATTTCTCGATGTTAAACAAAGTATGCAAGATATGGAAGAACATTATTCCTAACCCTTGAATGGGAACCAAACAAAAAGTGTTCAGACATAAGTAGATCATCCCTCTTCATTTCTTCTGTTTGTTCATGCTCTGGCTCTCTCAACAACCAAACTTATGCACTGATAAAATTAAAACTCTAAATTATATACAGTCACACAAGCAGTTCAATGCCAGTGAAAAAAGTATAAAATATTCCATTCCTTTCTGCCCCCGCAAACAAATCTCAGCAGCAAAAATGGAACCAAAATAGTAAGTAATCATTTGTCATACAACTCCAATATTGTTTTTTTTATTGCAATGGTAACCTACTAAATTGTTCACAAAATATTTGTTGCTGGATAAAGGGTTTATTTAAAAAAAAACAACAACAACAACCAAACAAACCAACCACCCCCACCCAACCCCAAGAAGAAAACCCACAAAACCCCAAACCCAACATAACCAACCAATTTTAAAACACACCAGAATCTGTGTGAACTAGACAGTACAAGGGCTCTGGAGACCCTGGCCATGATCCTGCTCTGCAGCTGGTCTCCCACACTGGCTTAGGGGAGCTCCTTTGCCTCCCTCCCTCTGCATTCCTCCTCATGTAAAAAGCAGCAGTCACTGCCTTTGAAAAGTGCTATCTAAAAATGTGCACTGAACAAAGATGTATCACCTATTAGTGCCTGGTATGACAAAATTATGTCAGTCTCAGTCCCAAACCCACAACTGGACTCCTCTGCCTATATTTTACTCATAAAATAAATCCCATGGGTTTCACAGAGGATTCTTGCAAAAGGATTTCCTAAAGCAATACAGCATGACAAGTTCAGGTCCTTTCCATGAGGTCCCTATGGATGTCCATAAATACTTAATCCAACTCAAAAGCTGTCAGATGTTACCTATGCTGGTAAGGGTCTTTGCACTGTACTTTTGTTTCATAAGCCACATTTTACTAAAGCCTAAGAACTGTTGTGAAAAGTTCACCTGGGACGATATTCATATATATCAATAATGCTAGAAAACAGCATTTCTTCCATTTATTGCCACGAGACACTTCCTATACTGTAGATTTTTTCTGTTGTGTGTGCATTTATGTATCTGACATACATAATACCACATCTTCATTACACTTGCCCTTACATCATTCCAACTTGTATATAAGGAAGGAGCCAAGTAATACCAGAGTCTTAAGCATAAAATCATTTCTTAATCTACAGTATCATATAGCTTAACTGACTTTATATAGCCTTTTGGCAGCGGTACATCTACTGTATTTGTATTTTAGTTCACATGCCACTTTTAAGGCTCCAATATTTCAGCACAATTACAAATTAATGAGATAGGTAGTCTCCGTTACAGAGATAGCAGCAATCTGTAAAAGGGTATTAAGAAATGGGAGTAATTTATTGGCTCCTGAAGGTTCCGAGTGAGCAGTCGCATTAGCATGACAGCAGGAGGTCAAGAGACTCATTAGCCAGCAGTTACATTGATATGCAACTCAGTATTTTTATAGTAGCAGGACATAAATGTAACATACACTTTAGGAAACGCAACTACTGGGGCGCTCACTTTGGCATTAACTTTGCCTGTACTTCCCAACACACCTGAGGCCTGCGGGTGCCCCTTGGGTGGGGTGGATCATTGCCATGTGCCTACCCTAGGAAATCTGTTCCAAATATCCAGCTTTGTTTCACACACTGCTGTATTACAGAAAAAATCTTGTCCGGTAAGTGTGGGACAGCAACAGTGAAAACAGCAGAGAGAGGAACATCTGCCCCCCTTACCTGGGCAAGTGACCCTAACAGGAGCAGCAACTCCAGCCCTTGCACCAGCAGAACACTAACCCTGACTCGGCTGATGAACTGTCAGAGAGGTACCATGTTACTACCTCAGCTCATGTTTTCAGTTTGAACAAAGGAAGCATGGCCTGGGTTTGAAATTTGGGAGTGGGGACAAGGAGAAAGGAAGGCAGTTGATGGATGAGAAAAGGCAAAAAAAAGGGGGGGGGAGGTGGGGCTGGAGGAAAGATACAGCAGCAAGTCAGCGTTTACAAAATGCTAGTTCTCAGACCCAGAAAAAGTGTTGAAAGCCTTCACCATGGATAACAATCTAAATGTATGACATGGTGCAAAACTGAATAAATTAACAAAACTGAAGGTGTTAGAACCCGATAAAATAAAGTGGCATGGTCCTGCTGACTCTAGTGGTGCTCTACTGGTTCACACCCGCTGAGACTGCTCCAGCCTGTTTTAAAAGACCTTCACTTTCAAAAGAATGAAATCTACAGTCTAAAGCTTCTTACTGCGATTCATTCATGGGGGGAGAGGGAAGACTCAAATAACCTTGCAGAAATACACAACTCTTGTATGAAACAGCAACGCCAACAGGGTGACCAGACAACTTGTTTAAATTGCCTTGAGGTTCGGCTGGCATTGCTTGTCCCTCCCAGCCCTCCCGCTCCGGGCAGGCACCCCGCATCCTTTGTCTACAGAACAAGGGATTAAGGCAGAGACATACAAGTGTTTTTGTCTAAATCAGATATGTAGGATGCAGTAATTGCCCCTGAATGTGCTTCGTGACTGATATCAGCAAACACCTTAATTATTAATTGAATTTCTTCAAACTAACTGTATCAAAGCCTGATACATCAACTCTTATCACAACTGCAGCACTCCAAGGCTTCAACATTATTTCTAATTAAACACATGGGTACCTATATGAAAGGGAAAGAATACAAGCTTGGTTATTTTCAAAGATTTCAGATGTTCCTTAAATTTTACAAGAAACCATCACATTAAGAGATGATTTATTTTTTTTAATCAGAAACATCAGATATTGCCTTCCCTTAGAAGTATTTTGGCCTAATTTTGATCTCACCTAAAAATGACAATGCAAGACTAGCATAAAAATCACAGTGAGAGCAGAATCATGATAAAATCTGGAGTCCAATACCAACCAGACCTACAAAGGTTTCACTCAGCCAATACCTGTGTTATTCAGGCTTTTTATGCACCTCAACTCTTGATGCTCCTTCCCCTGAGTCATGTTTTTTTCACATAACACATCATTACACAGTGGAGTTAATTGCCACAGGATGTTTGGAGGCCAAGAGCATATATGGGTCAACACTGAGTTTACCAAATAGATTAACAGAAAACAGATTCATTAGGGAACAGTCAAGAGTTCAATGCCATCTCTAAGTCAAGGTCCTTAAACTGAAGGTCATTGGAAAGAGCTACATTTCCTCATAGCCTGGCTCCTTGTGCAGATGGACCCTGGCTCCTCCCTGCTGTAGGAAGCCACCATTAGACACAGTTACTGTGCTACACCGCCCTGTGGTGTGACCCACACAGCTGTTCTGTGTCACTCAGCTCTATGAAGGATCATACTGCTGCTTCCTTGCATAAATGCATAGGGCAGCAGACTCACAAAGCTGAAGGGACAGATGTTCAGCAACTGCATCTCTATAGATGATATATAAATGAGCCAGTGGCAAAACATTAACTAGAGGAAATTATATTATTTAAAAAAAAAAAAAAAAAGGCACAGGTTGCACAGTAAAACAAGTTTAGCTCTTTACTGAAATCCTAGCAAGAGACAGCTAAATGAGATAGAATATAGGTCAATCTAAAATAGCTGTTCACAAGTTGGTGGAATGCAACGTCCAGAAGATCCAGGGCTACTATTTTCTCTGGGCAAAACCTCTGAGTGTTTGCACAAAGTTTGCAGTTTTCATGCAGACTTTCCATGAGAAGAGGTGCTTCACCACAGTGGTAATTTTTAAAAACCTTGCTCCACTGCTTCGAAACCTCTCTGTTTTGGGAGGAGAATAAGTCTGTTGTCCATTTGTCTGAAGGCTGGAGGCAGCTGAGAGTGTCCCCAGTGGGTTCTGCTCCACATCTCCAGCACTTTTGCTGTTGATGCTCAACACAAAGCCTACATATGCTGCAGCTTTCTCTGCTTATATACATTGTATAGGCTTGGGTTTTATCACATTTTCATGGAAATTCAGTTCAGTGCTCAATTTGCCCTTATTTAAATGCTAATTTCAGTGAAGTGGTTTAACAAAGCAATTATGAAAAAAAAGGCTCTAATCTTCCACTGACTGAGTAGGGAAAAACTCAGAATGTGGTAGACAGATTAACCATGTAAATTCAATATAAGCGATCTGTTTCATACTTAATGCATTCAGTTGATAAGTGATTCGGTTACAAAGGTGACAGTTCAGCCTCCTTTTCTAAATGTATAACACCAAAGAATCAACAAAACACTAACACCTCATGCAAGCTTTAATAATTATACTTAGCAACCTCTCTTGTTTTCTGCACTTAACACTTGCTCTTGTTTTCCTTCTTAATGTATGTTTATCCATTTTACTCAGAACTTCTGACTGTAAGATATAATCAGATTCTTTAGAAAGCATTTTGCTATAATTGTAGTTAGTCAAGTTAAGTGCCACAATTTAAAATGGTTTAATGTTAATTCCACCTCCCCTCTCTGCCAGAGAAGCCATCCGCGCCAAGCACTTCCAGATGCCTCCACCTACTAGAATCAAAATGCACTAGTTCTACCAGGTTTCCAAAGCCTCTCTGAGCAGAAATTAAACAATAATGTCCAACCTACAACAATATATTTCTCATGTCAAGGGCAGACAGAAGAGAGAAGTGATGCAAGGGAGTTTTAGGCCTGATACTCATTTCTTGGATAATCTACAGCGCCATCAGGGTTTGCAACAACTTTCTGCTCTTGAGAACAGGTAACGTGACTTATAGAAATCCATGAGGTACTGTCAAATGCTCAATCTTCTGCCTCTGAATCTGCGGAGTTTTATATAAGATGAATACACAAAGGATTTAATGTCACTGTTGATTTATGAGTTTCAAATACTATCTTTCTATTTTCTAAAGTTTAATCATCTCAGTTCTCTTCTTCCAGAAACCTGTTACCTCTTTTTAAGAACTACCTCACTGAATACCATCTTTTCAACTCACCCCAATGCTTTCCTTGTTTCTCCCATCCCCTCCCAAGTGTGTTGTTGTACAACACAAGGTTGTACAACCTGCAGGGAAAGGATGACGAGGGAGGAGAACAAAACAAAGGCAGCTTCCCACCACAGACAGAAACCAAGGGCTGAAAAAGAGGGAAGAGTCTATGACAAGTGGACAGGAAAGACATTTGGCCATGAAGTTAAGGCATTCACCTTTTGGACTTGTTTTTAATCTAAAGAGTGTCCATTACTAAGAAAAAAAGCAAATTGTAACAGATGTTACATAATTTTAATGAAATAATTACCAAAAAAGCAAATTAATTGATGGTAATTTCTAAAGCTCAGCTTAGCTTTTCATCTATTTGTCATTCCCTAGTGTGTCACAAGACATCTGCCTTGTGTAATGTTCATGAAAGTGTTGTGCTACACAGCTGGTACTGCTGTAGCATACAGAAATGCAACTCTTGAGAAGCCAACAGAATGGCTCCTGCTCAAGCTTAGGCAAATTCCACGTGCAGGTAACTCTGCAGCGACGGTATGTCACACCAGTGAGGCAGTGGTATACAATGAAAATAGTGCGATGCAAGGGCATGCAGACCTTTTTCATAAGCCATCAAAAGAAAAAATCTACACTGAAAATCTTGAGCCATAAAACCAGATACTGATGTATTCTGTATGTATTTCAAGCAACCACTTGAGTAGCACAGTCAAGGGGGAATGAGTTAGATTTTCATCATCCAGCCACTGCAGATAGTATAGCATTCAACTAGGATGTGTATTTCTAACTTTTCTATAATCAGTGGGTAGCTATGTTGGGCTTCCCTGTTGCTAAAATATACAAGCCAGTGTGGCACTGGGCCAGCTCATCGGAGGAAAAGGGCAATGTCTACACAGGATCGCATTAGCTGTCTGGTAGTTCCCAGAACAGAGGGGAAAACTGCAGCTCTAAGATCCATAACCTTTCTTGTGCTACTCAGGTTGTACCTTAAGAGAAAAGATCTGTGATGTTCAGAGTCTATGAAATGTACCCGGTAATTCCAGCTACTGGACTTCTCCGAAAAAGCCTTGTCACTCCCTTTTCCTGAACCTACCTGAGGTTTTAAACAGGAAAACAACGTTCTTCCTGTAACAACATAATGATACAACGTGGGAAAGGGAGCGTTTGAGAGAGATGACAACAATTCAATGTGAACACAACCACACACCACCTGCCACCTCTTTGACCTATATAACCTCATTTCATTTTTCATCTGTCAACTCTTTTTATCCGTCTGGACTCACTTTCTAAGCACAATAGAGTGAAAAATATATAGCACACCTGCAAATTAGCAAGAGGTTGTTTCTTTAAAGCCAGGAAGGAACTTCCTTCGGTGCAAGATAAACTCCTTTCCATTCTCCTTATAGTCTACTGTAGTCTCCCAGAGGTCTTAGTGACTATACTTGCTTATTTCTTTGTGAACGTGTATGAAGAATGAAGAAAGGCTGCAGAAGAAAATGAGGATGAAGGATGAGTTATGGTCAAAAGCCTATTTCTAAACTTAAAATCTTATTTTTGAGACAGAAAAGGGTCAGGGAACATTCCCTTTCCTTGCCCAAAGGGTGAACACTTTAGCTCCACTTCATAAGCAAAGCAGCACCCTGCTCAGTACTCAGCCCACTGCTGGGTGGAGATAGGAGCACTCCTACTGTCAGCACTAGGCGAAAGGCTATGGATACTTCCTCCCGTGTAAACATTCATTTTGACAGTCTTCTTCAGAGATCACTTCCATGCATTATTTCTTGTGCTGCCTGAAGGCACAAAAAACCCTCCAAACCTAATTAGCTCCAGAAAACCATATATATATCTGCACAAAATCTGCATGTGTTGGGGTCCTGCCAACAGTTGTGGGGTACTGCACAAAGATGAACCACAGCAAACAAATTCACGCTGAGCAGAGCTGGCTGTTTTTTTTGACAACAAAAGCTCTTAATTCTCTCAATCTAGTGCAATCACAGTCCAGCTGGGGAAAACACCCTGTGTTCCCACAAATGCAAACAAGGTTTTTAATGTTCAGAACTGATCTTTTGTCTCCACCATGTCATCATCAGTGTATGTCCTTACCAGGAACAGCAAGGACCACTTGTTAAGCATGTCCTGTTTGAGAGCTGGCAGCGATTGTTAGTCACAGCCAGGACAAGATTCCCCTGTGTCATTTAAATGCAAGCCTTTAACAGGTGAACATACTTCAGAATTAATCAAGAGCATTCACTGTGTACTGCGAAATATGACAGTGAAGCAAGCAGTCAGTGTTAGCAAGGTCTAAGTGTAGTACTGAACAACAAAGTATCTTTTGGGAAAAAAAAAACCATCTTTAGTGAAAAGTGAACAAGATAGAAGAGCAATGACTGCAGGAAGTCACCCCAGCCTTTCAATGGCGATGCAGTATCTACACTGAGCATGAGTGAACACAAGAAAATAAACACAAAGTTTTTAGACATGACTCAAGGTGGGTAGGGAAGTGGACAAAAATGCCAGAGTTTTAAATTCAAGATCTCAGTCCAGATCCATGCTTTGTAAGTTGTTCCACTCTAAAATGCAGAGTTACAATTCTGGAGCTGGAAACACTTATTACTGCTTTAACTCAAAAATCCGTTTTCCTGGTATTGACTTTCACAAATTTTAAAGCAATACAGTCACAGCATTAAGTTCAGTTTTAACTTATTCTGCAAGGTCTTTATCTTACCCAGTTTTCATTAAAATAAGCTGCTATTTTTGTTTAAGGAAAACATGACAGCTACAAATACAGCTATCCCTCCCTGGATTTTCATAAATCAAAAGTTTCACTCAATATATTGACCTTTTATAATCCTGCCCTTGATTTCAAGAGTAATGTCTAAACATAAACAGTAGAGAGAGAATAGCTGAGATAATATACAAACCCACCAAATCCTAGAATACAGGTCTCACTGAAATCCACAAAGCTTTCAATGAATCAGAACAAAACTTTAAATTTGGTCTGAAATATAAAAAACCCACATGCTTCATATTAAATTTTGACTTAGGGAAATAATATCTAATTTTGATTTCATATGATTTTATATCTATTACAGAAAAAAAAGGCTTTTGCTTTTTATGATAGTTTGCATTTGAGTTTTCATGTTGACTAGAACTGAGAGCCTAAAACCTGAGCATCTATACGAGCAAGACAAAAAGTATTGTGCAGAACTAAAGCTTGTAAGCAGTTTTGCAGCACCTGAATGCAGAGTTCTGCCAGATCTGTAACTGCACTGACAAACCCAGAATGAGTGGGTACACTCAAATGAAGCAAGGTTTAATGCTTTAGAACTTCAGTGCAAATAAAAGGTTGTTGAGATGAGCCCTGGTGGCAGGGATCTGTATAAGGAGAGAGGTGTCAGATGAGAAAACCCAAATTCCCAGCACTTTAATATTCAGTGCTATTTGAATCATCGGTAACCCACAAAGAGATTCCATACAACACATGCAACAAATTTCAGTTACAAATCCATACCCACTTGATTTAAAATAAGTACCTTGGGACAGTAAAGCAGCCTCCCTTGACAGAATTTGTTTCATTAAGGTTTTCCTAAACTTTACACAGCACAGTAGGCACAGTAATTTTATTTCCAAATGAGTTAAAACAGCTTTTGATCTGGTAGAAGCACTTAATTATGATCAGAAGGGCAAGAAACTAAAATATATGTAAGTGTGCTGGGCAATTCCTGTCGTTTCAGCCTAATTGGCCTACCTCAGGGTCAGCTCAAGTTGCTCCCACAAAAGCTGACCTCCTCTGAAGGGCTATTTGTCATGGATGCTTGATTCTTAATCACCTCATCAGATCAACTGCTGCTCTGCCTATCCCTGTGATCATTTGGAAGGTTTTAGGCCCCTTCTGCTGAAGTTACTTATTAGTTGGCTCTGTTCTAGCTACTATGCTGAAAATTTGCTAAAAAGCTAAAACATTCAACAGTGTTTCAGCTGATTCAGAGGAGTTCTGCTGAGCTACAACACTGGCCAAAAAACTTGCCAAGTACTATTAAAGAGCAAACTTTTGTTTGATGTTACATTACTAAATTCTGCGACACTCCAGAGAAGCTTTTGGATCTAAGCTCTGCATCTCCAAACTGAAGACAACGACGTTGTACTTTTGTATGGTGCAGCTCATACACTCACAGTAAGGTCCCTGGTCCCTTCTGCACCTGGTCAAGGGATCTACCCGCTCTCCAGTTTCGGTAAGATGAATTCCCATCCTACCACAGCCCTGGAGTAACCACAGGTGGTGCACAGACAAACCACTAAGAGAAAAGCTTCGGGCAGGATTACTGAAAGTGATTTTGGACATACCCAGTGAAGAAATTTCCAGTGGGGATCGGCTCTTTGGGGACAGAGCACCTGACATTCCCAGGGTCGTGCCGGTGAGGCGTTCCCAAAAGCGGGCTCATAAGCTGGCAGGCACAAAGTGGTTTGTGCTGTGAGTGAGAGTGCATTTCCAAAGCAAAGAGAGAATTTCCTGCAAACATCTCCATACTTTTAAAAGGTTGCATTTCTAACACATTTTATAACAGCTGGGGAGACAGCAATATGAACCACATGGTCCTCTGTAACCAGCCCACCAGCACGTCAATAGGCACAGGGTTTAGTTCGTTAGCAATCTCTAGAAGGTAGCAGCAAGGCTCATGAGATTTCCCTGGACTGCCTGCAGTCTCACTACTGAAAAACTAGTGCAGAGAAAGAACTGCACTGAAGTACCATACCTCAGTAATAATATATGGCTCAGTTTCAGTTTTTCAGCTTTACAGGTAGGTCATAATTTTTAATTATTTTTATTTAAGCTCCACACACAGCAACTGAATTTCAGCTCTGCAGTATGTGCCCGCCTACTTCTCAGAAGCACTGGAAAAAAAAAAAAAAAGAAGCTATCAACCAGCTGCCTACTTGTTCCCAGAAACAAGAAGACATCTATCAAGTCTTGGCACAAACAATTCCTATTTCTGTTTTATCTATTTATTCTCCTAAAAGCATCACTAGAAATGATCCACAAGATTCATAATCCACAAGAAAAACAATTTAAGCGCACAAAGAAAAATATTAATTTAGAGAAAACAGTCATTTACCTGAAACCTACTTAGGAAAACACTTTTGCAAATTCATGTCATAAGATTGTACCCCCAAAGAACCAAACCCCATACTATGCAGTTGTTTGTGCTTTCTAGGTACAGGACAGTATGTGCACATGGGCACAAAGTCAGGAGGAGACATTCGCAGAGACCCATCCCTCAGAGGCAGATCCCAAATGAAAAAGCATCTGTAGGTCAGCTGCAAATAATGGCGCTCAGGCTGCCCTGATCCTACCAGCGGAGCGGCACAGCACGGCACGGCAGAGGCGGCTAACACCGGGTGTGTTCAGCAAAGCCAGGAGTTTAGAGCATTGTCAGAGGTTCTGGTTGTTTTAGGGGCAAAAGCTCTGTTTGCTTTAGTTCCTTTACCCTGAGGCCCCGGGGACAGACTGCCCGAGGATGAGCAACACCAGCACAACCCCGTGGTGCCTGCACAGACCCAGAGCAATTCCAGCGACTCAGAACAACCTTCCATCCTTGTAGGGCTCTTTGGCACAGAGCAAACAGAATCTGACCTTCAGGTCAACCCTTCAGAAACGTTGCAATCCCAGCGCTCGACCTGGATGTCTGCTTTTCTGTTTCTATTATTCCAACACTACACTGCTGAGCTGAGTGGGGGTTTGCTTACGCCAGCCTAGCCCACCTCGGTGCCCTGCGAGCAGCATACAGATGCATATCCCTCAGGTTAAGTACTGGCTGGCTCTTTAATTTGCTTCCATTCAGATCTCTCTTACACAAGTATTCCAGCCCCCTTCATGCATGCAGAAAGCTTTTTGCACTTGCCTTTAAGAAACCCCTAAAGCCTCCTTTGTTCTTCCACTGTGTTCAGGCAAAATATACCTTAAACTTGACCAGAGGTGTTACACCCCTGGAATCCCTTAGCCCCCTAGCTACAAGGATCATTCAGAGACTCCTCCTGAGGAGTCCAGTCTCCAGAAGAACAGACAATAAAAGAACTCGCCAATGGTCAAAGGCATCCCAAGTTCTCCCTCCTTTCTGGGCTGGTACACTCCCTTTGTAAGCTTTTGAACGTGACAGGAATACAATTGAATAATGCTGACTTTGAAGACAACTGTACTTCCAAAACTTATCTAAGATGGAGACTACCACATGGCAAATGACTCAGCTTAGCCCCTCTGCAGAACATTCTCACATTCTTTTTCATTTCAGATGTTGCAAAGCCTTTAATTTGTCTCAGTGGTGGGGAGAAGATGAAATCTGCATGTGTGAAGGGCACAGAGTGAGGGGATCAACTCTTTTCAGGAAGACCTGTACTGACTGCTGCTCTCGCCCCAGATTCACACAAGGGGTTCACTGTCTTTGGTGAGACACCGGGGTTCTTGGCATTTCTCAGGAGACAAGCAATCACAGGGGAACATTTTAGTTGAATGGCTCTTGCAGGTCTACAACATCTGGAATAGTGAGTAAAATGTTACAGAGCAAGAGGGACAGAAGAACAGACTCTTTGGGTATATATGCAGTTCCATGGTCAACGGATCTAAATTTGTATGTTTTCATGAATAAGATGATGTAATAGTACTTTGTATGCCTGTGTTCTCTCACCTGTTCCTGTTCTCCTTCTGCACTTGCCAGTATAACATCAGCAGTAATGCCAAAGGTGCACATGCCAGTGAAATAGCAATACAAATATATGCAAATAGTTCATGGAAATATTCATGGTCAGCTTAACCTATTGCCACTTCCCTGGCTGATGTGGTGAACAACTGACACAGAAATAAACTATTTCTGGCCAAAGACTTGATGCAACAGCCATTGGCAGTAGCAGTTCTTGTCCTGGGGGAAACACAGAGCCACCCCTCAGCCTAACATTACACGCCAACCCAAGCGCCATAAAAAGGACAAGAATGCACAGAGGTGCTAGGGAAGAGCACAGACACCATCCAGCACAGCAAGTGTTAACCAACTTCATAATTTCTTTCTCTTTTCTAATTAATAGATTGTAACTTATCTTACATGTTTCAGCTGGAACTTGCAGATAGGTTTTTTAAAAGGTTTTTAGCTCTGAAATAATTTTAAAGCACTAATATGATATGAAGGTAATCTTCAAATGATCTGTTAATGCTAATTTTAAAATTCTTTATAGCAAGAGAAAGTCAAATTACATGAATGAAAACACAGCAATTAGGCAATTTGAACAATTAACAGATAAAGGTGGAAGCTGAAAGGACACCAAGTAGCATCCAGGCTTAAATATGAACGATTCCTTTCCTCTACTCATCACAAAGGCTACTCAGGCTATCTCAAACAACAACTTCAAGTTATTCATATACAAAATTATGCACAAAGAGAAGAAACAGTTAGGAAGAAACTGAGGTGGCATTCTCACTTTGCAGGCTGTCACCTGCATTTTTCTTTCCAAGGATGTTCACATCATTTTCAGACCTTTGTCTCTAGAAATCCCTCTAACTACAAAAGCTTTGCTTTACTGCATTTCCATTCCAGAAGAAACCATGTTTCCTCTCCAAATGTTCCTAGACACCAACACTCAGTAATCCAGACCAGTACGGCAGATACCTTCTGGTCATGATAGGAGTGACAGTTCAGTATTCCTTAGCTGCATCTTTCATCATTCCAATATACTGAATGATAAAGTCAATCTTCTAACTAAAGTCTTTGGTTAAAGCTTCCTCACTGTTTCCTCAATAGGATTCACTAACTGTTCGCTGATATAACTGCCCATTCCCTATGCAGTAATACCGCTTCCAGTATTTCCCTTTCTCTGTCCAAAACATACATCACAGCTACTTTTCTTAATGAGATGCATGTGCACTGAGCCATATGTCCTGCTTATTAACTCTTCTTTCCAAGTTATGGGTAGCAAGACTTTGCCTGTCTCTGCCATTCATAAAGCAGCAAATGCATTAAATACAGAAATAAGCATGAACTATGGGAAATGCCTCACAGCTTTCAGCTGTCTTTCATAACATTCTCCTCTTTATCTTTTATGTGATCATCTTTTCCTTAATTATGTCCATTAAAATTAGTCTCATCCTCCTACTGTCAATCCCTTAAATTGCTGCCTACAATGTCTATGAAGAAAATGCAAGTCTTGTAGAAAAGGGAAAGAAGATTGGAAGAGATGTCCCAAGCTGCAGTTAGGCACTACCGAATGGGAAGTCTGGAATAACACACAACACGCAACCAGGAACAACACACCAATGTCTCGCCCAGTACGAGCAAGCCCCTTCGAAAGCTGAGGCTTCCTCTCCATGCCTCTCCAGCCTCTCGCTGAAACACTTCCTTTCACACCTTTGATTTCAGGGGTTTGTGTTTTCTCCTGCTTCCTCCCACTTTCCAGTGCATTTAGACCTCATGGTCTCTGCTGTTCTCCTGGCACCAGCAATCCTTTCAGGGAAGGAATTTCTCCACCCAAAACTCATTAGCAACCTTTCTGAAACTCAAATTAATCTCCAAGGGCTGTAACTCAGCAAATTAATTGAAATAGGTTCGTGCTCCAGCCCCATTCAATCCTAGATCAGCGCTTAATGACAACCTGGGCTTTATTTATAGGGATTTGACTATAGGATGCTATTTACACCCTTCAGTGTCTCCACCCTCAGTTAAATCAGAGGTAGCTGATACAGCCACTCCTCCACTGCTTCTGCTAGGGAAGGGAAGAAATTGCCCACAGAGTCACGGGGAATTCACTGAGTTCCCATCCTCCATCTCCTCCTGCTCTTCCGAAAGGCCTTACCCTGCAAGCAGCCTCCAACACCTTCTCCATGACCTCCAAACGCTCCTCAAACACCTCCCTAGACCACAGCCCTCTGACCTCAGGCCTTTGTGTAAATGAGATCCAGAAACATCTATGCTGCCATCCTGATTTGGAATGTTCTGTGCTGTAGTCAAGTTTCCCTATGAGACTTTTCTCCTCTACAGATCTGCAACCCATGTCTTTCCTTGCTCTGCTCACACAAGTGTCATAAGATAATCATCACCCACCATAGACTGCTCAAATTAGTCATAAGGCAGCTACATCATAATGGCTAATTGGCCTGATTAGCTATTCTCAGTTGAGAAATTATCTGAATAATCTTTGCTTGTTCTTGTCTGTTTATGGTTTTGCACTGAACCAGCATAACTATTCCCCAAAATACTTTTTTTTTTTTTGTTCTTGCTGATTTTGTATTCTAAAAGAATCTAGTGCAGTTCACAGTAATAGAATCTGCAGATTTTCTGATTTCCTTAACTTTTTAGGAGCTGGCTCACAGTATAATTTAGCTGAACTGACCTTGTTTAGCTTCAAACAGGAAACAGGCACCAAATCCTAGCCTGTACTGTACACTAAAATACCTTATTCCATTAGCAAATGAAAACTATTCTTTTTTTATCCCAGAGCTGGGATGTATCCTGTGCTCGGCAACATGCCTGAGACGGAACAGAAATGAGAGGAGTACAAGGCTTCAGTGCAACATACACAGGTTTCTTTTTCTCTTCAGTCACAGGGTTACTTAACTGGAGTCAATATATGGAAACGCCAAGGAGCATCCAGAAGCATCAGTCGCGCTCAGAGCCGTGAATTATTAGGATAAAAAGCTTGAACGCTTAACTCCACTGACTGAATGAGGTATCCTCAAATCAGATCTGGATTGTGTGGTCTGTGATCACGCAGCACCCCGGTACTCTCGTTGTGCGTCATGTCCCAGGCATTGCCACACGGCTGGAGGAGATACTAGCATGCTTGGTCCTTCCGTCAGTAAACTCATACTTGTTCGGACACACTGGTGCTGCTTGTGAGCAAGGCAATAGGATATGACACCACTGCCTGTGGCAGTCAGGGGCAATATAGGAGCCCTTTTTATCATGGTGGGTGCTTACGAGAAGTTTCAAAGGGTGCTCTTAATTTCACACCCGAGTTCTGCGAAAGATGGTCACCAACAAAGCCTTCCTGAAGAATTATTGGCACTCCAGACCTTGCGCAAGTCCACTTCTGACCTTGCACAAGTGCACTTCTGTGCTAGGAATCTGAAGTGACAACGAGGAAATATGTTCTTCATGTGCAGGGTGAAGACACAGAGACTATGGGGTGGGTTTGAGCCCATCTCTGATGTAAATATCAGGCCCACAGCAACATTCTTGTGTCTGTTGCTACTAGGTGTCATGAACTTCACTTGCTGAAGTGTGTGATAGGCACACATATCCATCTGAGTACATCAGGTTCAGATATTCAGGACATGATCTTCAGAAACATTCTGTATCAAGAACTACTCTTATCGTTAAGATGCCTAGTGTTTCAGAAGAAAAGCTGGGGGACTCAGACTGAAACATAAGTGAACAAACACTTTTTACAAATTGACTTATGCTTCAATACTCAGGGTCACTAACTAGTCTCCTTCCAAAGCCAATCCCGTTTCCACCACTTCCTGAGGTGGCCCATGGCCAGTTCAAGCCCAACAGCCACACAACCAGAAACTCTTTCTCCCACCAGCCACAGACTGTTCCCCATGACCAGACTCACAATTTGGACATTGTGATCCCTTTACTTGGAGGGATGTATGTGCCAGAGTTGGAGGAAAAACCTTAACTCAGAACTGCCAGCTCTGCATCTTTTCCATTTTCAGAAAAAAAGCATTTGTAGCTTTCTGCTAGGTTGCCACTTACATGGGGAAGCAGCTTCCCAAAAAAGCTAGCCAACCTCCTTTCTACCCTCAACGTCTAGACAAAATTTGAGGGTGAGTCTGCTCCGCATGGTAGATGCCTACAGCAAAGTCCCGGGGCACCTCTGCAGCTCAGGCACTAAACCAGGGCAAAGCCACTTCTCTTCTGGGTTGCTACAAACCCCACTGATGCACACAACAGCCTAGAGGGACAAAAGGCAATATAAAGCAAGAAAACAGTTGCATCCCCCTAGCAAATAGAACTAATTACTCCACGGAGAGCTTCCCAAGGATGTCAGGCTGCAAGTCCAAGGGACAAGACATTAATCAGTGGAAATGATCAAAAAAGAAGAAAAGCAAAACTGTGCACTGAAAAAACAGAAGCAAGCAAGCCACAGACACCGAGCAAGCATTGACAACATGGCCCCAGAAAAGCTAAAGACAACAGCTTTTAAGTGAGCTTTCTTGAGTCTTGCTATGTTTAGGGATGCAGGCCTTTGTAAATTCTTTCTGAATACACAGGGCTGTAACAAAGTCACCCTTAACTTACCCATTTCTCATCTTAAGTGGAACAGCTGACAGAAAACCTCCCTCTTCAGACTTTTTTATTAGCTTCTTGGGTCAAGAGAGGCCACAATAATAATTACATCCTCAGCAAGGAAATGATACCTTGTGCTAGAAAACATTATGTGAATCAGGATTGAAGGGACAAAGCTTTTCTAGCAGCAGCTAGGTATAACAGGACCTGGCTTTGTTCTTATTAAATATAAGAGGTTTCATCCTCTTTTGCTGTTAACAGATTGATAGGTGTTCTGGTCCTACATTTGTGAGGTATATATATATATATATATATATATATATATAGTCTGGCTAACTGATTTGCTCAGGATTTATATTTTTCAGGACAACCACTTCTTTTTGTCTTATTTATAATACCTAACAAAGTAAGTACCATGATACTGAGAGAGATGGTTGCAGGATTTTGCTGTAGTGTGGCTTGCCACTGTTTGTAAGCAAGCCTTGACTAAAGGCACGTTGCTCTAGTTCTTCAGGGGAGGAGAAGGAAGAAAGGGGAACTGGGGACTAAGAGAAACATTTTGCACAGCATCACAGAGTAGATCAGTGGCAAAAAATCTTGCCACGTGTTAACCTTAATTCTTTCTAGTTCAGCCCTGGTCTTTGTCTCTGAGCTCAGGATTGGGGCCAGTTCATTGCCTGTGACCCCCGTGTGGTGGGAGGTTCGCCCACTTGCTGCAGAGGTGAGCCCACACAGCAGAGACAGTCCTTCCAGCCCCAGTCCTGCCCATGGAGTCAGCTGGTGGCCCAAGGCCAGCTGCCCTGGAGCAGAAAGCACGCTACCTGCCGCCTCCCTCACTGCCCAACAGCTACTCCAGCTACCTTGGGAGCACCTAAAATATAAGATCCCTGCTTCAGTTAACCGAGTAACACAGCTTGTCTTTATTAGACACACAAAGTCCCACTGAGCTGGGAGACATCTTATCCTGAGGTAGCATACCAGCAGTGCGGGTACAGCCGGTTGGGAAGCAGAGCCACGCGAGACGTGTGCTACGCTCCGAACTTCACATGCCCTTCAGGTGGAGAGCCAGGGCTGGCACTGAGCCCTCTAAACTCACTTTGACTGGCACGTCTGTGGAAAAGGACAGCACAGGGGAAGCAGATCTTGCTTCCATCTTTTTGTTAAAAAGAAATGAAAATATTTGAAAATCCAGCGCCAAAAGCCTTTCTTTAAAAATTATGCAGTTTAGATACTAACAAAATAAAGAGGACGGGGACATAAATGAGAAGTTTTCTTTTTTCCAAAGCTTTCCCCTGCTAAAACATTATATATATGTATATCTTACAGTTTTTCTAAACTTTGAAAGGAAGAAGCTACACTATACAAAACTTATACGCTACACTCTGATGAAGGGGGGTGACTGGGGCAGAACAAGGGACACAAGAGACAGTCTATTTAGCAAAAGAACTGAAACACTAATGAATTACTGCACGAAAGGAGAGAAGAAAATGGAGTGCATGTGTCTGTGTGTATCACAAAAAAATGCAAACCCTTAAGAGAACTGCAGATACAGAATTAAATGAAAGCAGTCACAGGGAAAACCATAGCATTATTTATAGTGCTTTGGTTCAAAGCTCACCAACTGTGCCACTACAGCAAAAGTTTCTGATGGTGTTCTGTTCAAAGTGAGATTCTGGGTACTCCTGGTGGTTTTCACTTTCCTTACCTAGTTGCTCTACATAATCCTAGGGTAGATTTTGTCATTCTTACTCAAACATTAATGAATTCCTCACAGATAAATGTATTAGGTCCCTGCGTTCATCCTCACCCAAGAAAAGCACTTCATTCTGCAAAAGACATGCACAGCAAAAAAAGAAAAGGCTGATTCATCTGCAATGCAGCTAACCTTTAATCGCTTACTTGCACTGTCAAGCCCTATGTTCACAGTACCAACTTGCCATTTGCTATTTCAGCTAATTGTATGACTTTCAAAGGAAAGATTGTTCTTACAAAACACTGAAAGAAGGGTGGGAGGCTTTGTATTAGTCTCCTGCACATTTCGTATTACATATAATGAGCCTCCAAATTCAGAGATGTCTGAGGAAATTACATCTGTTCATGGCAAGGCTGAATCTGGCCCCAGAACACACAGATTTGCAGGGAAGGAAAATCCTGCCATCTTTGCTTTCTGCCCTCTGCTGCTGGTGTCCAAATGAAAATTAGCAAAGGAACAAGATCTATTGGCAGAACTGCAAAGTACATGTATTCAAACTGTCCAACATTATTAAACATATGAATAAAACCATTCAAGATAGAATCAAATTCCCTGCTGGGAGGAAAGGCTATTCATAGGCAACCAGGGAGAATTTGCACTGTAACTCCAGAATTGTACAGCTTCAAATTGTCTCATTTGAGATGTTTAGATAATGGAGTCCCCTGAGTTTTTCTTTCTGCTCAGTGTACATCAGCATGATAGCCAAAAACTCAGCACACAAAAGATTAAGATATGCTATTTCTTCACAAATACAAGGGAACATAGAATATACCTAAAGGTGAGAATGGCTTGCCCTTATCTTTGCAGCTTGTGAGCAATCAGCATGCTTGTTGACATTCAATAGTGAGTTTCATAAAAAGCACAAAGTATGATTAAGCCACCAAAACAAGCTGGATAATATCCAGGGTTTAATTGCCATCACATCAGATGTTTAAGTGCTGATGAGAGCAAGTGTCAAACAAAAAGAACTGCATGCAATACAGCACACTTTGGGGACTGCCTGTTCACAAGGTTGATGAGTGCCCAGCAAACTGACTACAGGGGGGATTACAGAGATTTAATATATGGAAGAAAACCAGAGCCATTAATTTACATGGATCCCAAACAATTTGAACATAAACAAGAAACTCTGTGGAGTCCTATGAAAGGATGATACAAAAGTAGATAGAATGAGAATCTAAGAACAAAGATCACTTGGATTAAACATAACCGAAATCCTTCCTTTCATTTGAAGGACAAGATCTGTCAGATAACTTTTAACAAAGCTCCTCCAATTACATTAGCATTTAGATTCAACTGTACCTAGAAGATCTAAACAAATTCCAGTCCAAACTGTTATCAAGTTTACCCATAAATACAGTGTTCAGTCCGAAAGGAACTGAGAACAAGACCAACAGTACAGGAAAAGTAAGCGCCCATATCTTTTTGCACATGGGCAACAAAAGTGTGGTGTTATGGTGCATGTCTGTGTCAAATGGTGACAGTTGTGTAGGTGGACCTAGTTGTGGACCATTTCAAAAATACACCTGTGCCACAGCCATAAATCCTACATCTTGTTGGAAGTTCATATACAGAAGATTAAAAACAAATACAAGAAGTATATATAGGTCTTCCCAAGAGCAAACCCAGTATGTTTAAGATATCTGAAGATGTTTTCATAGCCAATTCAAAAGCTTGATACTACATTGCTCTATATTTTTAAAGTAATTCTGCTTAAAATGTAATCAGCAAACTTTCACTGTCTATACACTGGGATATTGCTCAACATGGCAGTCAGAAAGATGGGTTTTGCAAGATAATTTGGGCTAACTTTTGGAAGAACATCATTACTCCCAACCTTCAATCTGATGTTTCCCTCTCCACTGCCGTGAACCCCTAGGAATGCTGCACACAACAGCTCAAAGGAGACAGACTCCATGGAGTAAAGAAATGTCTCTCAAGTGTGCAGAATGCAGGATTGACAGTCCAGCACAAAGGGACTGTGAATCTCTGGAACTGGAGGAGATTACTCTTGGATATCTCAATAGTTGTGCAGAAGTCACAAACAGCAGTTTGCTCCTGTGTGTATGAAATCATCCAAAACTCTGTAACACAGAATTCTCACAGGAATAGCTGTACCAGAGTGGTTATGGTCAGGCACAGATTCAAAATTCATTTTTGTTTTTACTAGCTTGGTCAATTCCTGGAGGAAATATTGCAATACCTCACCATATCCTGCTTTTCCAGAGCCACAGGATGCCTGTACAAAATTGGCACTTGAGGATTCAGCAGACATGTGGCTGCCCTATCGCTCTAGTGATTTTCAATAGTGAACTACCTGATCTCTCACTAGAGGGAAAATACTTGCCCAACATCTCTTCATTGATACAACAGAACGCTGACCCAAGAGGTCCTGTGGGTCAGCATGCCCTCACCGAGCTGTAACTCATAACTTTTTGCTTTCAGACAAGATAAGACCTAAACGTATACAAGCACTTGTACACCTCCTTTACAGAAGGGGAACAGAACTACTCAGAGGTCACAAGGCCTGCCCTTTGGCCTTTCAAAGTCTGTAACTAAGGCCAAAGCAAATCAATAAATTCAACAATTCATTTAATCAACATTTGATCCTAATTCTGCTTCCTCTAGATTGCTCTGAGCAACTGAGGAACTCTTTTTGACTTGAAATAGGTCAGCAAAGCTCCTGGCAGTCCCAGGAGCAGGGGTTTTAGTACAGGGCTATTTACCTCTTGTCAAGGTGATTTATTTTCCCCCTGTGAAGTGCTGATATAAGTACTTATGGATGAAATATGGGAAGGGGCCTCATACTTCTCTTTAGCACCTTTATAGAAGTTTGGGGTTTGGTTTTTTTTTTCCCCATCTACTATTCTCTACAGAGAAGTGTAAGCAGCATTTTGTCTCCAAACACCAGCCCTGCTGACACAGCCCCTCCTGCACTGCGTGCACCCCAACAAAGCTGTTCTTTGTACCTGTGACAGCTAAATGACTTCCTAACACAGCGCACCAGAGCCAAGCCCCGCAGTCACCTGGTAAGGACTTTTGATGGCACAAATTGTGGTCATATATCTTCATACTCTAACTATACAATTCTCTGGTGTCATCCTAATGTAGTAGAGGGCTGGGGAATGAAGGGAACCCTCATCTCAGCAGGCGGAGTGACTTGTCACATGTTACGGAGTAAATAAGAAGCATGAAGAACTCCATATCTGGAGAATAGTGCCTACTGAAAGGTGCTTTTACTGGCTTAAATTCAACACACCTACTTCATGTGTTAAATATCTCACCCTCCCCCTCTCATTAGACTACAGGTAAATCTTTATCATATCTGCTTCTTCCTTCGGTACTGATAAAAGACCCACCAGGATTCAGTTTCTGCTGTGCAAATTTCTATGGACATGAAATAGTTGTGCCTCCACACCTGCCTTTTTGGATAATTATAAAGTGGGAATATGGCATCCTTCTCTTTTATGTACTGGTGGTCCTTATCCAGAATCCTTCTCCTTCCCCATACGGCCAAGATCCAGTAATTTGTCATGTCACAGTGTTCAGGGAATTATTCCTCTCCTGCTAGGAAACAATCCGTCTGTTTTCATTTCCCTTGAGCCTTTAGGAAGAGATGACGACTTAAACTTCAAACTTCTGATTAATGTCACTTCCTCCAATGTAAGATAAAAAAGCATGGGAAAAATATAAGTCAACAATAAAGGACGGGCTTTATAAATTATTTAAACACTATTCATGCATGAAAGATTCAAAGAGACTCAATATCTTTTTTACCCCAATGGAATATCCCGTTATGAAAGCACCCAAGCTCTAAATCAAGTCTCTACCTGCTCCATGAAGTGATTTAATTTTGGTTTCTTGGAGTCACTTAAAATTATGGCCAACTTTTATTAAAACATGATCTCAGCTGCCATAGGTTATGGTAATGGGAGGTTTTCAAAGGCTGAATTGTATATTCTGAGCATCTGTTCACATAAGGTTTTACATTTGCCCCCTTATACCTACAGGAGAGATACATACGTGTTTTGTTTATATAATGCAGCATATGTATAGGACATGGACCAAATCTAGGTCAGAAAGGAGCAGCTTACTCAGATGGTTGTCAGTTCCGTTAAATCACATACAGCCCCCCAGGGAGCTGCAGAAGCATTCAATATTAACCCTGCTAGTATTGACCAGGGTCACTGCTGCTCACCTGCCTATGGTAGGCTTAAGGCAGAATAGCTGCAAACATCAGAAGTTCCTCGGCCAGAACCATTTTTTAGGGGGTCTCAGGGTCTTTCTGAGACTGAATTGTAAATAAAAAATGTTCTAAATGCAGACAAAGTCAAAAACCCCGAGATCATTGGACAAGAGGATATTAAGGCAGGCGTTCTGAAAGAACTAAAGGATGAAGTGACTCAGGCTATGATATGTAGCCTCTTGATCAAAATCACCCTGGTGCTGGAAGTGGCAATATGATACTTGGAAAAAGCAGGGGAACTATGGACTAAAAAGTCAAATGACTCTCCAAGCAAATAAATAGAAGCTACTGTAAAGAAATCAATTTGTGATGTATGAACAAATGTAACATTTGGGGAGAAAACAAACATAACTTCATAAAGGGAAGCCAAGCTTCACGGGCCTACTGACATTCCCTGAACAAGTCAGGAAGACAAGGGAAATCAAGTTCCTTCAGTACACTTGGACTTCAGAAAAGCACTCAGCAAGGTCCCCCCAGAAGCAGATTTTAAATAGAGTGAGCAGCTGTATCATAAGAAGCAAATGTGTCACATGGATAAATAATTGATCAAAAGACAGAAAACTGAATAGGCACTGGTCATTTCTTGTAGCAGGGGGTCAGCAGGAGTCCCCCGAAAGGATTCATACTGGCATCTGGGTCCTTCAAAATTTTCATAAATGCTCTGGAAAAGAATGTGAACAACACAGTGTGCTGATACTAGGTTGCTCCAGGTCATACATAAGGGATCATTGATAACAACTGGGGAATAGCAGTGTGAAGCAGACTTGACTGAGCATAAAATGGCAGATGAAATTCAGTGTAATAAATAGAACATTCACTGAGTGCGGGTTATAACCTCCATGGTGGCTGAAAGCAGACAGATAAGATGACTTTCGCCTTGGCATAAGCTATTTATGTGAAGTCGGAATGGCAGAAAATCCAGAGCTGGAGTTGTCATCTTCCCCTAAATGTCATCTTCTAGAAATACAGATACTGTTAAATACCTGGAAGCTGCTGGAAATACTCCTTAGTTACCCAGATACTTCTAGAACTGGAGGGATCTGGATTGCACACTGGACATTGGGCAACCTCCACCACAGTGGCCAGGAATGGACATAGTTCCCTCCTGCCCTTTATGAGCAATTAGGAAAGTGAGGACCAACTCAGGGAACCGAACTTGGCTGATGGGTTCAAGGTCATCCTCACGCAAGTCACAGCAGGCCTAAATAAATCAGTTTTCAAGACATCTGATTCACAGCATACCATGTCCTTCTATTAATCCCATAAGTACAGAGCTGCAGGATTAAAGTCTATGGGAAAAAAACCCAAAATCTGGCCTACCAATTACCCTGCATTCTCCATGTTATCTCTCTAAGCCACCAAGGGGCAATTCCCCTCTCTGTTACACAGCTCCTGTTTTCACACAGTCAAATTCTGCATAACTGACCAGAATTTCACCCTGAAATACTCTTCCCCATTTGCAGACTCAATTGCAAACACATGATGAGCATTTACTTTCTGTTTTAATTAGTTTCTCACTTTTTGGAGGTCATTTCTGTGTTCTCAGCTTGAAACACTATGTGTATCATTGCCTCAGAGGGTGGCCTGGTATGAAAATTTGTGGTATATTAGATCTAAGTCCTGCAACAGAGTAAGATAGCTGCACACACAGGAGTGTTCTCAGAAACAAGAATTTGCTGAGTAAAGTGCACCAAATATGCATTTGATGTTACCTTCCCAGAAAACCTGATGGTTCTGTACCCCATCACCTCTGTAATCGTTGCAATTAAAGCATCAGAAGTGCAATATTTTAGGACTGAAGCTATGCTTAAGTGTTCGTGTTAAATTGCATCAACTTACTGCACTAGGAATTGCCTCTGTGTGCTCATGCAATTACAGGCTTTGTTGCAAGGCAGAGGCATAATGACACAGTAAAGAATGCCTTTAACTTTGCTTCTTCCCAGTTTCTGGTGGTTCTACATTGCTGGACAAGATTCCTATCATACTTCCAGAAAAAAAAAAAATGCTCAGAAGCAGCTTTTCTTGTCATTTATTTGCATGCATGCATAAGATGGAGTAACTTCCCTCTGGAATTTGTATGAGTTGATGAAGTATGAGTTTCTACACAAAGTTCTACCACTAATGAACTTCTGAAGGAGAAACATTCCTGCATCAGGTCTTCCAGTGGGTTGCAAATATGTTACTTAGGAGGAGCGGTTTCCTAATTATCCCAAATTGTCTACTTCAGGATGTCAGACATCAGTACTTGTGTAGGCAACCTAAAAAGGGTGCTAAGATGCCCCTCAAGTCTTCCTCCTTTTGCACAGAAGGATAAGCCCTTTCAAGACTGAAGGCTGAAGACTCAGACTGAACTTTCTACACAGCTTGTTACAAGCATGCGATGCTGTTCAGAATGCCCCACACTCCTGTGGGCCAGTGCTTGGTGTATCAAATCTGCAGAACATTCTGCTGCAGAGATGGGGATAGGAAATGCAGCCCTGTCCCCAGGTGTGGGTTCAGATATTCTAAGGCTACTTCTTTTCTCTACCTTTTTTCTTTTTCTCTATTTTTTTTCCTTTTCTCTGCTCTTTTTTTTTTTTTTTTTCCTTTTACCCTTTTTCTTTTTCTCGATATTTACCCTTTTCATTCTTTAAGCAAACATTCTCCATCGGTTCTTTTTGCCCTGGCTTTATATCTTTGTTACAGGGTGATGATGGATCAAATGAGCTTCCTGCCTCTGAGCTGCCAAGAAACGGATGTTACATCTCCGTTTCCCCAGCGTGCTGCCACATGTGCACATTTGAGAATCATGCCAGAGAGAGGAAATGAAGCTCAGGGGCATTTCAACAGAAATGTATTTCGGCAAGAAGACAAAGAGGTAACAAGATTATTATATTACTTTTATAGACACAGTACTAATACCAGACCCATTGGCAGACTTATTAGCAGAGCTGCTAAGTGCCAAATGAGCATGTGCTACCTGAACAAATCCAATATAAAAAACCCCACCCAAATGACTACAGTTTATAATGAGCCTGAAGGTACTGGAAAAGGGGAACACTTTGCAGACTATTAGGAAATAGTTGCCAGGACCTTTGTCAAATATTTAGCTTTGATTTTCAAAGCCTTATCTTCTCTCTTCCATAGGAAATTACTCCGAGTTAATGCATCAAATAAATCGATAAATAGAGTTCAACGGCAGACCTTAAATTCAGATGTCTGTAATATACAAAAAGGTTTAAACTCCATCAGTCTCTGCCTCTGCAGATTTGGACATACTGTTCCTCTACATTTTAGGCCCAGGTCATGCATGTCCCCCTCAGCCAACACCCAGGCTCAGCTCTGCCCTTAGTTTTCCCAGCTCCCCATCACCTCTGACTCATGGCTCACTCATTTTATAATCAATACTCCCACAAGTTCTGTGGCATATTAGATCTAAGTCATGCAGTGGAATAGGGCAGAGAAAGGAATGGACCTGGTATACCCAGAGAGAATACTTAAATTCAAAATAATTATATTTAAACTACATTGGCAGCCAGAGCTGTTGTAATTAAAATAAGGTTGATTTTGCATATTAACAAACCTTTTCTTTACTTTCCTTGCAGGAAACTGTATACTCTGAACATTAATAATGCCTTTTGGCTACCAGCCTGGAAAACAACATACAGCCAACCTCAGCAAGCACCTAGCACTTGGCTCGAGATTTTTTGCCAGGGTTACTTGTAGTACCGCTGCTACCCAGCAGACAGGGAGCCTTAGGACAGACGGGATTATCATAAGGAACAGGACCTCCAAACCAAGTAAGTGTTGGATTCTGGGAGTTCGTTAGAAGTTGTAGCAGTACAATAGGTCATTGGCTGCCTGAATGCATTCCTTGGACAGTGCTGCTGCAGAAAATACCTAAGGAAAACAGTGAATAGTGCCAAAAGTCCTTTAAGAGTAGAATTAGTCATAGAAGACAACAAATGTTCATTTTAAGTGCTGGTAAGTAGGCCAGATCCTATGTTGCTCAGACACACACACCTGCCTAGGCAGAGAGAAAGGTCAGATCTGGTTATGTAATTTCTGTTGTTTGGGTACCCATGACAAATGGTACATCTATAAAAAACCCCAACAAAACAGCTAAACAAACCCAAACACTGAAGTGTTCCACCCAGGTTGATTTTGAAACATTCAAAAATAAGCACCCAAAAAGATGCTATCCCCTAATTCAAGATAAAGTTGGAGGTATTTCCAGCATCACCATACAGCTACCTCTTTTCTAGAAAGAGCAGGAGGTTTGTTTCCCAAGCCTGTCTTTATGATGTCGTTCCAACAGCTAAAACTGCTGTTCTGCCTTCTGTCAATTCTCCAAGCAGTAAGGTCCAAGCAAGCCTATTCACTGTTTGTGCTGGGCTTTAAGAAACATGTCACAGAATCAAATCCGAGTCCTGTAGCTGACTTTCAAGGGTACAAAAAAAGCCACACTGCCAGCAGCTTCCCTCCAGGATTTAAGTGCTTTTGCATGCAATGCCTTCTAATGCTCCTGTGTGCCACCTGAGATACCACTGGGACCTCCTCACACCCACCCCCAGCCAACTGCTTGCCTTTGAAAGTTTGTGACCACAGCACTTCTCCCGTCTTCATCACATCCCCTTTACTGCCCCTTTGAAAGGGCGGTCACCCCAGCCCTGAAAAAGAGAGGGGAGCACCTCGGCTGCTACGGACACCGTGCAGCCGCAGTTACCTACCTCCAACCCCTACCACCGAAGTGGCTGAAGTGCCTGGAGATAGGGCATGTAGCCTGGAGAGGACAGCCTGGAGAGGACAGCTTGGAGAGGACAGCCTGGAGAGGACAGCCTGGAGAGGACAGCTTCCCACCAGCCTTTCCCCAGTACACCCTCTGCTCCCCCGGTGCACAGGGGCGAACCGCAGGCATTGCAGGGGCCAGAGCTACTCTTCCTGAAAGACTCCTTGTGCCAACCTCCTCAGCAGCGCCGGGTCCCAAACTCTCTTCTTGCCTTAACCTGTGGCCAGCAGACACAAAGTGATGGTGTGAAAGCCAACAAGAGCGACAAGGTGGCTTTCACGTACCCCAGCAGCGGCGGCATGCCCCCTGGGTGGGAGGGCAGCACGGCCGCATTCACCACCTCGCTGCCTTCCATGGAACTGCCTTTGGCCTCTCCTGTGCTGCCTGGCAGATCTTGGGAGATACGGCACAGTACTAAACCCAGCAGGTCTGAATGGGATCAAAATAGCTTCGACATATCTGCCTAAGCCTGATGAATGTCATTCCAACTCATTTCCATAAGATTAGTATCTTGCTCTATAAATGACTTTTCAACACAGGAAAAAATAGTTTCTACCAACAGTGTGTAGTGTTACAGATAACAAACATGAAAAATGTCATGCAACGCAGGCACCGAATAACAAAATAACCAGGTTTTCCACTCAGATGCTTTCTAATATTGCTTATGTTTTTGTGTGAGATGTGGTGTTCATAATAAATAATTTAAAGACTTAATGTTCACTGGCTTCTTTGTCATCAGCAATTCTTGAATTGCCAAATGAAAATATTTCATCTTTTGGTGTTCAGTAAAAAGACCATATATTTGTCAACAATTTTATAACTCTTAGCAGTGCTCCATGAATATCATCAGCATCGGATCCTCTTTCAAAAGCCTACTATATATAAAAAAAAATTTTAAAAAGCAAGTCTGATGATACTCTTTTTCTCTTTATTACAGCAGTACTATTCATGCTGCTATCATCAAGGGTCTGTCAGCATTTTTATTAGAAACCACTACTCCAGGGGTTTATAACTCAGCAGTAAAAATTCACTCCAGAATGAAACTTGTCATGCAAGGGAGCTCTTATTTAAATCCAAATGTCAGAAAATTATATTTATATATTTTAAAAGTTATTTTAAAGCACTTTCAACTGTTCAGGCAATTGGACTACATCACTGACCAATAATTTGAGCCCCACCATTGCAAAAGGAACTTGCTAAACGTGACATTCAGAAATAATTTCCTAAAGCTTGTGGCTGCTGTGTGACTACAAGACCAGAATCTACGTATGTCCACTTTTAAGGAGTGCCTTAAGTAAAACAGTATATTATCAACAGTATCTAAATCTCTCACCAACTTCAGCTGCTGTCTACTCAGAGCTAAAATCAGTCCTTCATATCATTCTGGTTATATCAAAGACGACCATTCAAAACCGTTTCACATTACTCAGTTTCAGAGCCTCTTAGTGAATTCAGCATTCAGGCCCTATTGCATGTCAGCGCATGCTTCAGATGATGCCCAACTTTTCAGCAACTTTGCAATCCCTAGCCTAAGCTATCCAAATACATATTTTCAGTGAGCTACAGAAAGCAGGGCTAAAGCTTCCATGACCTTGATTCATTTCGTATTTTTTTTATGCTTTGCAAAACAGGGAAAATAAAGAAAGCAACTAATTGCAACAAATACAGAAAGCTGTACTTAGAGTGCTCCAAGTGGTCAGATCAAAACTACCCAAGCGTGTAAGTTTTAAACAGCAATAAAATCCCACCACCAGTAGCGTCCCTTGCCTGGGGAGGCCTGTAGAATGAACATTTCTACAACTTTGTGGCCAAACTCTGATCCATAATATACACGCAGCTCTCAGGCTGTGTAGGTACAGTTCAGTCAACAGCATGTTCCGCAGCTCCCTCTTCTTCCTCAGTGTGGCTCTGGCATACCATGTTACGTGATGAGGAGGGGACAGGATACCAGGCCGAGGGTCAGCACACAATCTGGTCAAGTACCTACAACACTCCCAGCATCAGCTAAACCCTCAAACCACTCACAACCCTCTCCCCAGCTCCCCCCCCCCCCTGCTTGGCATAGGCTGCAAGGGATGATAGAGCAAGGAATCAGTGCGGGCAGAAGAGACCAAAGCATTGCAAACATGCACTTTGTGGCTGAAAGCACAAAGAACAGATCTGGCTCCCAGGTCAAGTTTGGAAACCCCTATAGTCAGCTAAAGCTGTGGTAACACCGATACTGGTGCTTGAAGCTCTGAGAATTCAGGGTAAGAACGGATGAATGTGGGTGAGAGCAGGAAATATAGCAGGAGATGAGTTGGGGACCTGGGGCTCGGCCACTTGCGAGTGCGCTATGTGAAGATGCAGGGGAATCCCGGCCATACAAGAGTAAAGCATGTTGTCAGAAAATGAGTAAAGATATGAAAATAGAAAAGCTAGAAAAGGGGCACAGGCCCCTTGTCTGGGAAAATGTAGGTGTGGAGTAAATGGGAGACTCCTTGCCAAACTGGGATTTTGAAATGTGGCTCCTCTTACAGAAGTGTGGCCACTCTATATTATATAGGACAGGCTGTGAGCAGACAGAGGTTTTGCTGGACAGAACAGTTGAGAGAAACAGAATGACAGGGAACACTGAAATACTTCTGCTAGTCAGAGAGGTACGTAACTTTCTGGACAGAACTAGCTTAATAGTTCTGTAGCTCTACTGAGAAATTTCGATGCTCAAACTGCAAACTACATTCCCTAACCTTAACTCCGAAGGCAGCAGGATGCACTTGACAAAAACTTCAGCTGGCTCCCATTCTGTGCAGTAACCTCTATCTGATGGGCTCATATTGCACACTGAGCTCTGTATTACCCCTAACGTGCTTTATGCAAGTGAATCATTCCAGTTGGACTGTTAGAAGACAGAATGCAAATTATGGAACAACTACATTTAATACAAAATTCCAGTTCAGCCAAGGTTGGGTTTTGGAGGGTAATGGGAAAATTTTCATCTTAAAAGATGCCTGGTTTTGGAAAGTGACCAGTGACATTATTTCCACAAATCCTCCAGAAAAGCTTTTTGCTCTTTTCAAGAACACCAGTTAATAGAGTTGCACCACCTATGACTTAATTAATTCTCTTTATCGCTCATTAGACTAAAATCTGGTCATTTTAAATGGAAGGGAGCTTTGAGCAAATGATCACCATTATTAGAGCAATTCCTGATTTGTCTTTGACCAAGACTGTTTCTCATGCGGCTGTAACCTACAGTAACTGTTGTCTGACAAGAGCCTTTTAACTGAAATTGCTCCTATTACAGCTGTAATAAAATCAGTTTAGAAGATGAAGAGGCTGGCTTTATGGGTTCATCCTTCACTCCCCCCTCTTTTGGAGAGTTTTCTATTATCTATCATACTTTGTAACACATTAAAATATTCAAAATCATCAGAGGTTTTCATGCCAGCTACCATAGAGTCAGGCGAAAACTCTGAAAGCAGACAAAGTGTGTGAGGAAGCAGCCTTGCTGTCACGGAAACAAAATGGTCCAGGGACATAACACAACACCCAAAAACATACAAGGCAAGAAGGCTGGAAGCAGCATTTACTCAAGGAACACTGGTGAAGTGAAATGCTGATTTTTAAATAGCAGACCTAGGAAATAATTCAGGAGAAGCAAGCATTTCAGCAGCTTTCATTTGAGTTCTTACTTTTTTAACAGAAACTAAAACAAGGGCTTGAAGGGCAATACCCTGGAGCACTACCATCTGAGAACTGAGAGCGATCCTTTGATCTAAGCTGGCCACGTTCAGAGGAAGACCCCAAAGTACCACTAGGATGGTCAGGAGTTGCATTTCTGGCTGAATTTATAAGTTGTTAAATGTCATTTAAGTTATTGCCATTTGTTTTATTGGCAAACAGATGGGCTGCCTAACATTGATTATAACTATTGTGGTACCTTGATTATTGCCTACCAGTTTAGCACTTCAGTAACTTCAACAAGCCTGCTCATGGTATCCTTATGAGCATCATTAAAGCTCTCCATTTCTTCTCTGAACCAGTTTTGTGGCCTTCTAGCTCCAGTATTTATGCTACACAGAGAAGCACAGGCATGAATTTCTCGCTTCTAGAGCACTTCCATGCAGCACAGTAGAATTTGCACCATAGCACGACAAAATCTCTTCTGGGAGGTTGGGTGGTTTTCCTAAGGTTCTAGAACAGTATATGGAGAATCACAGAACCATAGAACAGTTTGGGTTGGCAGGGACCTTAAAGACCACCCAGTCCCAGCCCCCCTGCCACTGGCAGAGACACCCCCCACCAGCCCAGGCTGCTCCCAGCCCCATCCAGCCTGGCCTTGGGCACTGCCAGGGATGGGGCACCCACAGCTGCTCTGGGCAGCCTGGGCCAGCACCTCGCCACCCTCACGGGGCAGAATTTCTTCCTGATAGCGAATCTAAGTCTAGAAGACCAAGCCCATTCAGATAAAATAGTCTGAATCATCTCTCTGTTTTTGAGTCCAACTAAAACTTTTAAAGAATGGAATGCTTATAGCACAAAGCAGCTAAGCATGTGTTTTAGCTTTAGGTATATGCTCAAAACTCACTGGCACTGGTTTAATTGCTGGATTTAACAGGATTGACTTCAGTATGTACTTAAGTATTTTACTGAACTGGGAATTTTACAGATCTCATTTAACATGAAAAGGTTTTAGAAATGAGCCAGGTGTACAGCAGTTACGAGCTTCTGAAACTTTTAGCTACTGATGTAGAATTTACAAAAATGAGCTTCAGATTGCTACAACTCTAAATCCTCTTTGACTTCCACTGAAAATTCAACTCTTAATGAACTCACTCATCCAACTCTCCACCTTGACAATGACTTCCAAAATCTAGAGCTTGGCAAATGAATACAGATTCTAGAGATCTTCGCCCTCCCTACAGCTCTGCAAAGCTTATTAATCTGTGGGTGGTATACTAACAGATCTTAAAAAGAAGCACATTCTTAACACATTTTGAAAAAAAATGATTTGAAACAAATCCTACAGATTAGGAACAAGTCTCAGACAAGTGTTCAAACCCACAGTGTCCTTACTGAAACAACTAAGTTTCCTGAAAATTATCCATACTAGGTAGGTCTGCACCGTTCCCGCAAATTGTCAAATTACATCTATTTGGGTGTGTATTTGAGGATTTGCCTTTAAATCCATGAGGCAGCTTTGTGTTCTTAAAATGCTGAGATGTAATAGTTGGCCCTGTCCCATAAGTCAAACAAACAATTCCGAGGCATCCATTTAACCTGCAGTAAACTCTTCCACTCTGCCAGTTCAGCTCCTCCTTGTAAACAGGGCTACTGATTTGCCATGTCAGGTACCTTAAATCATTACAATAAAAAGGCAGAAAACACCACAATCCACCCAAGTTCTCACTGTCACAGCTCTGGGTGTCACTGCTGTTGCTCCATAACTCTGTGCAGGGGCTTGCCCAACAGCAACACCAGCTACTGGGTTTCATGGACCTCTTTACACTGGAATGGGCTGCACCCGACCAGATCACTTCAGCCGGTTCCACTGCCTGTGTTTAGGTATTGATTCAGTTGTATCTGTGGCTCTGTCTCAACAAAGGAATGGTTACCGGATTTTTTTTGCACGAAGACAGTGATAGGAAAAAGTTAGCCAAGAAATACCTCCAAAGACAGGGTAGTTAAAACCGGAGGGCTGGTGACATTCTCCTAGACATTATATTCCTTTGGCCCTTCCCTGCTCAGGATTATTGTTTTGGAAGAATGTAAAATGTACATCAGGCTGCCAATACTGAGTAACTCCAACAGGCCCACAAAACATTCTGGGGCTGGAACAGAGAGAAATCCCCTGGAGCTCACCAGTCCTAATTCAGACAAAACTCCCTCTCACGTCACTGGGAAGACAGCCAGAGGGAAGGCTGCATGCTGAAATCCACTCCTGGCATGGTTAATGTCCCAGAGGAGCTTGTCCAGTGCTGCTAGTGATTTCCCTGGGCTCTGGATCGGAGCCTGCCTGCGGTGAAAGCACTGCAGTTCTGCATATCATGCAATAGTTCTTTTCACAGCAAAACAAAAAGGAAAAGCAAGATCAGACAACAAGCCTCAGCATGCCTGGCCAAAGTCCACTTGGCTGCAGCCAGAGCTCCTTCCGTGCTCCACGCAGCACCATGACACATCCAGGGCAGGCAGGCTCCCTGCGGCCCTAGCCGTCCAGAAAGCTCCATTTTCTTTCACCTGGTTAGAGATTATTTCAGTTTTGAAAAAATACTTTACCTTAATTTATATATATGAAAAAAATATTGTGTTTTATATATACTATAAAATATTGTATACATTATAGACATGTATTGTATTATTATATACAATATATTTTCTTTAACCATTTATATATATTATATATATTATATATATTTTATATATATATATAAATGGTTAAAGAAAATCACTTATTTATCATATCTAATGTGGAGAGGTATTCAATGACAATCAACTTTTTCCTCCAAAAATATTTAAAACTGTCCTTTTCCTTCGCTGATCTATAAACTGGACATTTCAAAAATATCAGCAAATAGATTTTGCCAACATATTGGGCTAGCCACCCACTGTGATTTTTTTGTTTTTTTATATATTGGCAAGTAGGTCATCAAGAAGTTTTATTTTTAGATATATTTTAAACACTTGTAAGGTGCTTAGCAGATCCTCACCTATAAAAATTCCTGACACTTCCATGTTACTGTTATCAATTAGAGGCATTTTCCAAGTGCAGAAGATAATTATAATTATTAGCATTTATAATAAAATGACTAAGCTGGAGATATTTTTGGAAGAGTGCAGACTATCACTGATCAGTTATATCATATAATCTCTGATCACTCAAAATGTGTGCAAAATGGGAGCATCCAGAAAGGCTGATAACTGCGTGTTAGAAAAAATATATAATCATGGTTTTGTTTGAGTGATCTACAAATGACGGTGCCAAAATGCCTGCAGATGTATTTCCCTGCTCTGACACAATGTCATAGACGGTGGCTCAAGGAGAACAATTCTGTGATCAAATCGAAGTTGCAAAGTCTGAATTCAAAAGCCCAGCTCAGCTGAAATGCCAGCTTTCTCCGGTGACCTTGTAATACCAATTATTTGGTAAAACAGTAAATAATTACCTACACTAGTTGTGCTTTGTCTGTAGAGGGTCTGATCCCAAGTGGATGAAGAGGGCTTGATGAAATTGGGATTAGGCCCTTTGACCGGACTGTTTGAGGTCAGT
>JAVJGJ010000003.1:4068035-4091552 GCA_035590215.1 Microhierax caerulescens | reverse complement strand
GTGTTTGAGGTCAGTGATTTATTCTGCACTGGTAGAACACCTTGTACAACAAAGCCTGCACCAAAAGGTGGATTGAGTGCTTAATGCTGCCTTTCCGGTATGAAAGGATGAGATGGCAACCCTCCTGCTAGTCTCGCATTCATTTCAGCCATTCCTTCCCCACCAGATATGGAGAGAAAGAGAATAAACAAAATCCTGCAAAGAGCTGAAAGCAGAAAGCCCAAAATTCTCATACAAAGTTAGCTCCCACACCTAGTATTTATTTCATTTTAACTCTCTTCCCTCAAGAGACTGTAATCCCTATACTAACTACTTCTTGCAGAATAACAGAAACTGAGCACCAAGTATTTAGGTTGCTTATTCAGAATATATGGTGTCATAAACATTTTGATTAACCCGTCCTGGAAAGCCCTATATTAAGAACGTCTTCCTGAAGTTAGGTCAATTGTCAGTCTTTTTATCCTCCTTCAGACACGTCTGTTTGACAGCAGTGTCCTTCATCAATGGCGTGCACAGCAGGCAGCCACCCCCCGCTCAGGTACAGGCATAACCAAAGACCTCGGCTTGAGATTTGGAGCAGCAGTACATTTTCTTTGTGCTGTACATTTTTCAATTATTATTTTTTCCTAACCTCTCCCTCTTTTCAGAATATGCTAGATGGTGTCAAGAAAATGCACTGCTCCCATAGTTTGTGGTAACAAGCTGAAGGAACATTAGTAGGCTAAACCCTCACAATTTGAAACTATGAAAAGAGATACATCTGTTCTTATTTTTTGCTCTTATAAAACATGAGAAGAATGGGAGGAATTTGGAGGATGAGAACGAGTCATATGGCATCCATCAAAATGCATATGGTTTCTCTCTTATCTTTGTCTCTACAGTACATAAATAAATGAAATCAATCCCAGTACTGCTGCATATAAATAACTGGGATGACATTATTAGGCCAATTACTATGATCAGTTAGAGGCTAAATGAAGGCAGCATTTTTCTCAGTACGTCCCTCCGCTCTCCCATAATAATATTGGCTTATATATTCAGTCTTTTTCAGCTACAGTTTTATCGGCACGAGCAATGTTGGGTGGTACGTACTACTTGCATCATTCTTCTCACAGTGGGATCTGGATCTTACTATTTCAACACAACCAGCTTTGCTCCTAAGCCTACCTTTTCCTTCAAGTATTTGTGTGCCAGTTCAATCCCACACGACAGGAAGGGCTGAATACCTTGTGAGTATAAATTAACCCAGCAGTTAGGCTGGGCCTATCCAACTGAACTGACATTTTCTTTCCTGATGACCACCTTTATAACCAGGGACAGTGAGCAAGTTTTCATTGGAAGTGTTCTATCACACTGGGAGATGGCCTGAGCTCCTACACTGAGTTACTCTGCATTGAGTTTCATCTGCAAATTTGATGGATTCATTTATCTCCTGATGTACTTTAGCTCACTCCAGTCTAGGAAATGCCCAAATTAAAGGGATAACAAAATATTATGTAATCTTAATACTTCCTTCCCTTCCCACCCCCAAAGTTTGTAATGAGTTGAATGTAAACTCAGATCTTTTCCTCAGATGTATTCCAGTGTAATTAGATATGAGTTCTGGGTGGTACGAAGGATTTCTACACATCCATGGGAAATCCTTTACTGAACTAGAATTCACCGCTTGGTTTGCTCTGTGATCCCTGCCTTCACTCTCCCATTGCAACTGCTTCCCTAGCCAATGTAAATTTGATTTAGTTTTCAGTTAGTTACTATGAGAAATCCAATTACTTAACTTATGAAATTGCAACCTGATTTGTACTGAAAAGCCAATCACACTGAAAACACCAAGTCCCTAAAGATATTTTCAGTAAATATTTTCAATAAAATGAAAATATATCTGAGAGGAAAGTTAAAAAGTGTCAGGGAAGAACTGCTAAGCAATGTGAATCTACAGTAAGTGCTTGGGACTTGGCAGAAATAAAACTGGAGTCCATTACCCAACTTTGGCTACAGGCTTCTGCTTCACCAGTTCCAAAGCAACGCCAGAGTGCTTCTGCAGAATCTACGTCCATCATCATAACGTCACAGGTTAACAAAGAGATCCCACTGTGGGGAACTTACAGGGTTTAAAAAATGGATTAAACTGTTGATCTATGCTTTCTTGTTCTTCTCCATGTTCCTCTTATATTCCACCGTTACCCATCAGAACAACATTTTTCTTGTACCAATGACACCACTTTTCAGTGCTGGCCTCCAACGAATCCTTAACTGTAGAGCAAGCCTGCAGGATTAAAGAAGAAAAAAAACAAAACAAATTGCAGTTTTAATGCCTATTCTTCTCCCTCATCCAACCCCAAACATGAGTTTTTAATGCAAATATTTAATTTATTCCAGAAGTTTAATTTATTCCAGAATATTCTGGTGGGAACACTGGTTGAAAACTTGCAATCCCAGCTAATCACTCAGTTTTGGATCAGAGTATTTGTTTCTCATTCTGCTTTAACCATCAGAGTTCAACAGGTGAGCTGATATAACCAGTCTTCCCTGGAACTGCCATGAAGGTGAAGATCACAGGATCTTCATCACAGAAACCTCACCTGTGGCAGTGTGACACCCTTGAAATTAGCTCTCCATCTGGAAGTTTCCAATAAATTCCTCTCCACTAAGTAACTTGGAGACTGCTAGAAAATTCCCCAAAGAAGTGAAAAGTCCTTAGGGGAAGTTTTTATTCACAGAATATCTGACTTGAACCAGTGGCATCCTCCTACAATTTAACTCTCTAATAGTTTTACTTATCACAGATGGGGCCTCTTACAGTTTAAGCAGTAGAGTTGTAATAGGGAAATAGTTTGGACTCTGAATATACCTCAAATACTTCACATTTCAATATTCTGTATCACACTTTTAAGTAATGTTTTCAAATCTTTAGTTATCAGAAAACTCTGCATACCTTCCAAATTCACTGCCACTGCTAAAATTCAGCATATGTTTTAGGGTAAGAGAAGGGGTTTGCACAGGTTTCATATGTTTAATTATTAAAAAATGCAAACTAGAAGACTCTGAGAGATTGCTAATTGTTTTTCATACACAAATATTTGGGTGCCTGAAGAGGAATCCAGGGTCCCCGTGATGAAAGCTGCACGTATTCAATATTCTGATGGTGTCTCAGTATAAACCTACTACAGCAGGGAATGTAACATCTGATCTGTCACACCTCTTCACATGATAAAAAAAGTTTTAATGTAAGACAATGCAGAAATTGGAGATCAAATTATTCAGCATATTCATAGACACACTTTACCTACTGCCACTAACCAGCAGTAAAACCAGAGCTCAGCCCTTTGGCCTGGGCCAGACTACAGCCATTACTGCCTAATTAGCATTTACAAAGAAAGGATGAGGCCAAGATGGAAGAACATAAATAACAAGGAGGCAAACTGTATAGAAGAACTGCAGAGAAAGGCTCATTTTCCACTAGATGCTGAGCTAGCTATTGAGCTACTATATTCAGCTTTGGTGGATCCCATTAAATTGAACTACATTTTCTTAGAAAGGGTTGTAATAAAATTATTTGTGATTCAGTAAACCTAAAATATAGTTACATAATGTCTAAAGTACTTGGTCCATCATTTGTGCATTGCAATTTTGACTCACGAACATGCAGAGGTCTGATAATCAAACATGCCAAATGTTGGTAGCTTTAGACTGATAAAATCAGGGCAATCCAGTATATCAAAAATTGAGGGGAAGAAATCCCCATGACACTATGGTTGTTCCACGGGCTGTGCTCTCCACTCCATCAGTGTTGCTGCACTTGACTCACAGGCAATGTAAAATTAATGACACTCCAACAGGGAGCCTTGGATGTACCTGGGCTCCTCTCGGAGAAGGATTTGGTCCTGCTAATTTGCTTCTTCCACAGTAAAGCTTTTGAAGTAATCCAACATGCCTTCAGATTTTCTTAACATCACAAATTAAAAAGCTCCAGACCCTTAGATACACAGTCTTTTAGTTTCACTTACAGAAAAATGTGATTTAAAGCAGTCCTTGCAAGACTTGCGGCCCAGTGCTTGAGGTCCATACCTCCACTGCTGTGTGATAGGCACTAACACACCCTGTCCTGGTTTAGCCCTGCTCCTGCTCTTAATTTATGCAGTTTAATCTGAGGTCATTGCCATATATGTCAAATAATTTTCTGAAGAATTTCCTGTACAACTTGTTGACACTCATTTTTATGGGTTAAGAAAGTACAGGAGATCCTTCAAGGACACAGGATTAAAACCTCTCCTAATCACATCACAGCAAGTGTGCCTAGAGTACTGAAAGTATTTCCATATCCTTACCCTTAAAAAAACCCAACAAAACAGAAAAATAAAAAGAAAAACCAAAACATGCCAGCTTCTAATAAAAAGTACATGAAAAGGCACAAGGCCCTCATAAGTGCTTTCACCACACTCAGTGTAAGACAGGAATCAAATGCTCTGCCATCATGTAACATAATTACAACATGACAGCTAATGTTTATTTTTTTCAGCAATGCAGAATATGCAGGCAATTTTCTACAAACAGACATACATAGCCATAAATTAATGACACAAAATAAAAGCAAAACCAAAAAAAGAGCATTTAGAGAATTTGATAAGCTGTACTGAAGGAATCAACACCACCCCACCCCCCAGCCTCTTTACTTGTTCTTAAGCAAAAAGCTTTAGTTTTAAAAAAGCACCATGCAACATGGCCAAATGGCCCAGAAGGCCACTACATGCAAAATCGAAGGGAGAAATGAGTTCTGTAGACAACCAACCTCCACGGAATGTGCTATGTCCAAGTTGGATATTCAGTGCCAATTTCCTTCCTTCACCTCACAGGCACAAGAAATGGGCTCACACGTAAACCAGACATAATCTATTAAACTAGCTATTGTACAATAAAATAGGCTACTAAGAAGTGATGCATGAAGCACATACGTGTGCAACCCGTAAAACAAGCACGTCAGTAGACGCTCATATTTGACACCAAGGGACCTTAGGAAGAAAGCAACATATAAACAAGCATTACAAAGCCCTTCCAAGAGACCTAGTAATAGATAGCTTTGTTTGAACAAATCTTCTCAAGGTCCTGGAAATATACTTATTTGCAGCAAAAATAGAGAAGGTCATAAAGAGTGAAATTTGACAAGAACTTCCACTGAGGCTTAACCGCAAGACTGAGCTAGGTTTTTCACTGATGCCCTAGTGGTACTGAAGCTTGGGCAGAAAAGCAGAATTTTCAGCTCTACAGTTTGGTTTATTAGTGTTCTGAAGAAAAACAAGACAACAGTTTTTTTGCTGGGAAAGCCACCAGTTTAGATCTCCTGATAAGAACTGCTTTTTGCTTGTACAATGAATCTTAGTTCAGATGTTCTTGTAGAGAAGAAACTCAGCTTGTTTTCAGACAATCTGTAGGGTTACCAAAGAGTAATTTGAAAAATAGCTTTTTACTTGTAAAATAGCATGGAAAAAAGTACATCAGTGAATGAAAACAGGAAAAGTCTGGAATTCCACTATGACACTTTTACAGTCATTCAAACTACAGCTGCACTGATTAATATTTATGATCAGATTATCTTTCCCCTCCAAAACAGTATATCTCGTAATAATTCCAGAAGACAATATGCAGATACCATATGGTCCCATGAACATCTGCAGCCCAGAGCCATCTCTGTCAGAAGCAGAATGTCAGTATGAGATTGCCCAGGAGTTTCCATCTGATCTGCTGCCTCAGGGACTGAAAGAGCAATAACAATAAAGGGAACCGTGAGTGTTGTTTAATGTTTTCCAATGGATCGTGCACATTAGAAACAGTAATTAATGATTTGGTTTATAATGCTTCAGGGAATTACTGTCCAACAAAATAATGTAAGTAATTTAAATTTGCAATAAAGTTTAAGTGTGCAGGCATTTCATGGCAGCATACAGCACTGATTTGCCAGAGGAAAAAAACACTGTTATTGCAGCCACATCCAGATAATCCACAGAAAAAGCCATATCAACCCCTTAAGTGATTCAATTATACTCTCTTACTGTGCAACAGTCCTCGAAGGCATATTCAAAACCAAATACACCTCACTAGAAGACCACAGGTGCAAAAACCCAGCACAGAATTAAAGAACTCTCTTTTTATTCTTCTATGACATAACTGCAGTCCTCTCCTCCAAAATATATCTCCCAACACTTGCAATTTTCATTATTATTGTATTTTTTTAAATGCCTGTACCATTTAACTCATGGCACCATAAGAAATTAAAAATCGGATCCATGAAACACCCTGTGTAAGAGACAGCTGCCTTTGCCTGAACTTCTGTGGCACCTTCCTATAAGGACTAGACAGCTGCAAGTAAAAATCTCAAATGAGTACCTCTGTGGCTGCAGCCCTAAACCTCTTCATTCTTCCCTCCTAAAGTTGCTTGCCATGATAATGTTGTGCATCATGCCCTGCCAGTCAATACATGCCAGCTTTCTCAGAGCCAGAGAATAAATGAGTTCTGGAGGAAAAGACCTCTAAACCAGGGCTTCTCTGCTAAGGCACAACTAAGGCAGGTTTGCTCAAGTCACTGCATCTGCCAATTAATAAGTTGAAGGGAGGGCATAGGTAGGGAGCATCCCTTACTCAGACTTGTACTTCAACTCAGCAGGTTAAATATATCCCCGTGGGTTCCACGTACACTGACCAGAAGTCAGTCACCATGACAGGATGTTGTCAAGTTTGTCTGTAAACATGAAATGATCTGTTTAAAATACCTATCCAAACACAAAACGTAGGTACTTCATCTCAACATCTGCAACTGATGTTGTGTAATTTAACCTTTCATATTTCTACTCCACATTCATCTTGCTCTGTTTTTCCAGTGCATTTCTTCTGACCTGACCAGGAAAGTCCTTTAATATAGCTGTTTAGAAACTGGTAAGCATAATCTCAAATATTTTCAAAGGAAACTAAATATATTTTGATCATGTGTAGGAATGTTATTGAAATGTGTTTATGCAAGCTTGGTCAAATTATTTTTAAATGTCAGGTAAATATTAGCAATCTTTTTACTGAAAAAGTAAATAAGAGTTTCACTAAAAAGTTTAAAACTCCTACGTAAAATTCTTTAAGCACCTTGAATGGGCTGGTATTTGTCAACACCGCCAGAGGTGATGTACTCAGAGCTGCTTCCTTCTGATAGTACAGGGATATCTTCAAGATATCTCTTGAATAGAATTACCCTAGTGTCTCTAAAAGCTGACAAAAATGCGCTGATGGATTCAAAAACCAAAATATTTATCTCTTACAGAGTTATCAACAGCAGAGTTCTTCTTCCCATCATGCATCACCTGCAGCAAAAGAGCTTTCATCCAGCTCAGGTTTTTTGGAATAGTCCTCATCATCTTGCACTGTAAAGTCATTCCTGTATTTCATGTATCACTTCTCCTGTCTCCAGCAATTTCCTCAAAGTCAATTCATCAAGCTGCACTATTTCAGTGGTACTTATCTAGGCAGCTGCACTCATACGCCAAGCTCTCATCCTCCCAATGTCCTCACGTGCAACATTCATTCTCTTCGACAGCTCCAGGCAGGTCCCGACCAGGCACTTCTGCCCTGGGAAATAGGTAATGTGATTCCACAATCAAAAGGTGAAAAGATGGATAACCGGGAAAAGCTGACAAAAATGAAACTACTTCTGCATTGTCCTCTATGGCAAACAGCGTTAAAAGAGAATGAACACTTCTTTAGCAGCACACCACCCTGGCTCAGGAATGCCTTTCTTTGCCATATTTAATTACTAATCTTGGGAGCTGGAGTGAAATCAAGCAAACAAGTAATTACTCAAACTTTCTACATTTCTGAAAAAATCATATTGTTGAGTTTAATGCATAATTACAACCCTGAACACAGAATGAAATTCACTGTGCTCGTGTCATCTTGTTCCGATTGCAGCCACTCACATCCTGCTCCAGAATGGGAAAAGCCGAGCTGCATCAACACACCTGAGCTGTGCGTGTACCTGCAGCCTTCTTCACTCAACTCTGAGCTTTCTGCTGTGATGGGCGTCAAGGTATCAGCCTGATCCGACACATTTTATAGCCTAAGTCCTCTAGAAGAGCAGGATCTACCCCAACTTCAAATAAAGGGAGTTTTCTCATTGGTGTAAGCAGTACAACTCTGCTGACTTTAACATTATGGGGATTGTCGGTCTATTTTACACCAGAGGAACTCAGCCCTATGTAAGCAGAACATTACTATCATATACAACAGGCACCTATGGACAGAAGATCAATAATATTTTAATCTTTAATTCCACAAGGAAGTTTAGTCAATAAAAGGACCTGTACTAGTGGGAGACAGCACTGACACAAGGGCAACCTTATTATAACCATGTGCCAAAGGATCATTAGTGGTTTAGTTCTTGTTTTAAAATGTGTCCAGTGCACAAGCTGGGGGCCAGGATTTGCCCCTCCTTGATTCTTGAGAAAGAATCAGTCATCACAAGTCAAGAAATGCAAGAACTCCCTGAAGATCCCTGATCTAGTGCACAGAGGGAGTGTCTGTCTGTGCTATCCCATACATCGAGTATCTTCCTCCTGAATCTGGATTAGCGAACCAGAGTGCAGTAGCTTGCCATGAATGCAGCAAATTAACAGTCAGACTTTGCTGCCTCACATGTATCTTGCTCTTGCCTATACTTCTGATGTTGCAGGAGATGTGTTTCTGGTGACTTCTTGCAAACCACTGCAGAGGATCCTGTCTCTTTCCTGTGTCGATGAATAATCACGAACATCCATCAAAAATTAACTAGTATGAGAGCTAATCAGGCATTACTATCATTCAGATAGTAGCAATTCATGTTTGTTTCATAAAAATCTATGCTTTATAAAGTATGTATATTTTTGTGCTTTATGTCTGCAACCAATATGCACATGAATTATTAATGTGCTATAAAATGAGTATATTTTGGGGGGAAAAATGAACTACCTAAGGCATTTTCATATAAATGACTGCAATTTAACTTTCAAAAACATTTCATTTTTCAGCACTCTGCTCACTTCAAATTGAAGTCTGTACATCGGGTTTGGCCAAGCATGTCACAAGAAACCTCACACTTATAAATTATTAACCCATGAAGATCCAGAATGGATTAAACATAAAAGAAGCTGCAATGAAACACCAGGCAGATAGCACTCACCCTCCTGAGTTTTTAACAAGTTTTTGCATGAGTAGCTCCAGAAAGCTGAAGCCAATTCCCGCAATGCTTGGATGGTCTGTTTAGCACGAATGCATCACTGCTCTTCCGTACCACTGCTCTAAGCTGAGCACTAGGAAAACTGTCCAGACACGATGTCTGTGTGCACTGCCCACATGCTGCCACAACGGGAAGGCAAGAGGCTTAACTGGGCTGACGAGTGCAATTCGCTCTGTTCTGTCACACTCAGCTCCCAGCACCAAACAATATAACTCAGTTTGGAAGAAAGGATTTGAGTATCTAAAGCATCCTTACATTCCTGAGAGACTGTGCAGGTGACATGTTCTTCTTCCAGCTCTCCTGATGTCCATCCAGGTTCAGCAACCCCACGAATCTTAAAGGAATCTAATCTTTCCTCAAAAAAAGCCCCAAATCAGCAACATTTTTGAAGGCTACTGTATATGTAATAGGAAGACTCTTGTTGAATACCAGGTAAATTAATTCTCTTTCTCATCTCACCTCGCTTCCTTCAGCTGAAGGCTCAACTGGGTATCTGATGACAAAGTATCACAAACTTGCTAAGAAAGCAAGCACAATAATAAATAAAATAAAAGTCACAGTACGTAATTGCAGATTTGTCTATAAAAAAGTAATGAAAATTGATTAAACTAATGCGCAAAATTCACATGCTAAACTTGCAGGTGAATGCTGTAATTCCAAACTGAAGTAAATCAAACCTAAAGCAAAACCATATCTGCAACAGCAGGAGCTGAGCCGTGCAACCTCAGAGCTTCTTCAAACAAATAATTTCAGACAGAAGGTGCAACAGTGCTCCAAACACCTTCACTCAGTTTAGATTTCCTGTAGATTCTCCTGCTCAGTTCCCATAACAGGCTTCCTCATTCAGCAATCTGTTATTCCTGAGGATGCTGTTCCCAAGATCCAAAGATGTGATGCACATCTGGTCACAGCTGTGTCAGATGGAAGCATCCTCTTTTAAGTCTTTAAAATAATCCTCTGCTAGAGGAAACATGCAAAGCTACATAGGCAAGAATTTATTTCAAGCAAGCTCCTGCCACCAGAATGAGTATTCAACAGGTAGGCATGACTTCAGTTTCCACAATGCAGGTCGTTGGGGAAATAAAGAAAAAGAAAAATAGGAAAAATAATTTGGAAAATCTAGTTGTCAGAAAATTCATTGAATGCAATTTAGAGGTTGAAAAAACCACTATACATAATGTACACTTCAAGAGATGATTCAGTAATAACGATGACATAAAAGTTTTATAGGCAGCTTTAGCTGTCGGAAGAGTTCCTACATTATAAAATCAATGTTCAGCAGGATGTTCAGCAGATAAAGTAACAGTTCTATGTATAGGGAAAGCTTTGTCCAGTTTAATTTTTTAACTAGTTCAGTGTAAAGCTCTCACTGTATTTCTTTTTGGCCCTCCAGCCCCTGACACAGCACAATTATGTACATATAAATGATCTTTCCCTCAACCCAGAATCACTAATGTTTTAAAAAGGTAAAGCCTGTATCTACACAAGCTTCTAAACCATTAAAGCTTCTGTTTCCTAAGAAGACCGTATACACAAAGCCAAGCCCTGAATTTAGAAGATTAAACAAAGTCAGAGAAACTGTGATTCTATGACTAAAAATATGCAAAAATATGAATCTCCACTCTGCTGATTTTTACACATTAAATCAAAGGACCAGAAAACGTGAGCTGCTTCTGATTGAACATTTACAGCCAAATACAGAACTCTGCACCAACATGAACTGTGATTAATTCCTTATCAGAAAAAGAAACACCCAACACGGTCAGGAGCATGCCAGAAAGCACTCTGTTTGTGCAGAAAATAAAGTATTACCAAGTTAAAAGAACTACTTTCAGAGGTTGAAGAAAAATTTTCTGTTTGCATATTCTCTTTCCTCCACACATTCAACGAATCTTTTGTTTTGTTATTTGACCTTCACTGACACCAGGGCAGGGATCTTTTTACCAGCAGTCAGTACAACTGAACCTGATTTGATCAAGATCACACTCAAAAATGCTACGTAGCTTATAATATATGAAATATGTCCATTTTTTCATGGGGGAAAAAAAAAGAAAAAAATAAAAGAAAAATGCTAGAGGACAAGTCACTATCGCAATTCATCTGCTCAGGAAAGAGGTAAAGAGAAAAAAGTGGCTTTCATGATTTTCCCCCCTGGGGCAACTAGGGACACAAGAGGAGTCATATCAGCCTTTCCCCACAAAAGACAGCAGTGGTCTAATTTACTGCTGCACAGCTCAGCAGAGCACAGAAGCCAAAGCTGTCTGTACTCCCTGCAAAGGGCTGGTGATCATTCATCTAATCCTCAAAGGGTGACAAATCTGTAGATTTCCACTTGAAAAGGAAACAAATTGTTCTGAGGAGCAACTGCTAAGTGATAGGTATGGGAATACTTTGATTTCTGCAGGTGAGAAAAAGAGAAATCAAGCATTGTTAGAGTGAAATAACCTTGTGGTTCACCAGTAAACCAAGAAGGCTGTAATATTTCTGATGGAGGCCTGCTGAAGGAACTCGTAACACCATCTGCTGAGGAGAGGCAAATTCAGCCAAAAGGGGTGTGCTGAAAGCAACCCAAATTCCCAGGGCCACAAAGGAGCTGAAAGTCCATTTGCTTCCTGCTTTGTGTGTCAAGTTGAATGGTCCTTTTTGAATGCTTCAATACTTTTAAAAACTGCTGTCTTATCAACAAAGCTTTCTCCTCTCAACTGTCAGACATCAGCTTCTCAAGGGAACTTGCACTTTTGACTGCAAATCGGCTCTTCAGTTCTGCTAAGGAGCCATGGGGATCTCCACTGCTTTCCTACTTCTAGTGATGCAAAAACCAAGGGCTTTTGTTGTTTGCAGTGTGGATTTGGAGAGGGCTCCATGATGGGTCAGCGAAACACTTAACACAATCAAAGTGGATAACACCTCCTTACCCTGGGAAGAGAAAATCCCGTGCAGTGCACAAAGGCAGCAGCTAGCAGTGCACTCCTCTCACACCGAACCCGAGGCCACTGGGATGAGCAACCTGTGTGTTCTCAGAGGTGGCAGAGGGCACCCAGCCAGCTCCTGCTGTGCGAAAGGGGGATGGTGCAATGGATGTATTACCAATGTGAATTTTTCCTTTGGGTGACATTAACGATGTGCATGGCATGCTTGGTCACCCCCAGTGAGCTGGGTTTAATTTCATGAAATTATTTCTCATTTTAATAGAATGCAACAATCTATGATCAATAAAGGGAAGTGTTATCTTAACCGCTGATCACTAATTCATAAAGACGCTAGTCTTCTACCAATAATACTGATGGGCTGGTTTGTGTGATTTTTTTAATGTATGCTAAAAAATGGAAATTGAACAAAGTTCTTTCTCCATACCTTGAAATAAGCTGTTAGATGACTTCTATTCGTTTCGCTGCACCATTGTACATTCAGATCTATTTGAAGATTGTGTAACTGTAAGAAGTTTCCACACAGAGAACAGCTCCCATAGAGACACAGGATAAAAAGTGTGATATGACACGCATAACTCCATATTAGAGCTTCATCCAGCAATCTCTGGGTTTGATTCAGAACACAAAGTTTGATAGGATTTAGAGACTGTGATATCAAATTGTCATTCTAGGAGAGGGTAAATGCAGTTACAGATACTTACTATGAAATCAAAAAGCACTGGAGTCACAGATGCAAAACACTGAATTGCTACAGTTCCTTTCTGCCAGTTAATATAAAACAGAAAATAAATTATTTAAAGAGTAACTTCATGCAAACTTTATATCTAGTCCAGCACAACATGATTTAACATAAACTTTGTCAGAAGAAACACTATCAGCTGCTTTGAATAATCCCACATAAATATAATATGACCATAACTAAACCACACAAAGTCAGTTGGGTGAACTGCTGCCACACAAATACAGTAATAACAGCGGAATTATAGTTTCAGAAAAGCAAAAGAAGGTGTTAATTACTAATTCTTCTAGATAAGGATTACTAGGCACAATGCAGGGAAGACTCGATGTTAGCAATATCTAAGCTAACTTCTAACTGGCTCCTTCTAGCTCCACCAGCGCGATGCTAGCAAGGCTGATGCAGCACAGAGCTCAGTTCTGCCCACAGAGCCCAGACAAAATGTAAATACCGGCAAGTCTGGCACACACTGAATCTTGCATTCACGGTGGCTGGACTTAATGTGCGCCACTGCTGTAGATCAGTAAGTAAGTTTTCTCTCAGATATCCTCCCTTAGGGGCTCTTCATCCTGTGTGTGGTTCAGAGAAAGTTTTCTGAATGCATTTGAGAAATATTGATTAGAAGAGTAGAAGAGTATTTACAAATATAGGACCGAAGCCAACTGGAAACAAAGGTAAAAGTTCTCGTAAGCACTGGATTTACCAAGTCCTTGTCAACAACACCATTACCTATTCCTTTTTCCTCATTTTTTATACATTTCAGTTCATGGTTGAATACTGTAAATGGAAAGATTTGGAATTAAGAAGACTAAATAAAGTACCATCTTTTAAATATGCAATATTGAGTTTATAGCTTTTTTCCCTCTGGCATCTTGTCAGCATAAAATAAAAAGGCACAGGAAATCTAAATGAGAAAAGCCTCACTCACATACTTTATCAGTGAAGAATTTCCATGGCAATACTGCTTTGAAGCTAAACGGTTTTATTTATAGACAAAGCAGTTTTCATAGTTCATTTGCATTTTCTCTAGATTACCATAACCATACATGATCAGTTGTTAAGATCTACAGATATTATCTGTGCAGTGCCAGCAATTCACTTAAATATTTTAAATATGAAATGATAAATAAATTAAGTGCTCATGCAACTTACCATATTCACAATCCACTGCAAGGGAACGCAGTCATCTCCACAGCAGAGTACAGCACTTTGTGATAGTACAGAATTAACTAATATGGTCATGTAATAGAAATGTTGAGAGCAGTACGAATGGGGAGTGAATGGGAAGAGAGGGGAATAGAAGCACCAGAAGGAACAGCAGAAGAAGGGATATAAGGGTGGAGGGTGCTGACAGCAGGTCATGATCCAACAAATCCACGGTCAATTGCTCAGGGACTCCCAGATGAGAAAAGGATACTGAAACAGCGACTAAACCCATCAAGAGATGGTGGTGGGAAGACACAGAATACGGGAAGAGCCAAGTCAACACCCAGATAAGGAAAGTAAGTGACTCCTAACCACAAAGAGAAGCGAGACACAACAGACCAAAGGATCATGATCACCATGAGCTTCTACAGGGTACAAAACAGGCACTTTCAAACCCAGCACATACTCAGCCAGGCTTGGAAGGATGCAGGATACATAACCAGGTCTAGACAGCCAGCGTACCTTGTCCTCTGCCTTGCTACAACTGCCCTTGGAAAACTGTAAAAGCTAATTCCAGCTTTTGCCTTCAATATTGTTATGGGAGAAGGTAGGAAAGAAGGAAGAACAGTACACAAGAAACAAAGATGTGAAAATCTAGCAAGAAATGTGCTTTCAGTGTTCATTTCTTGGCAGAACCACTGTCAGTTGCTATAGTAGAGGCAGAGAACATGTAGTGTTTTATTTGCAGAAACCTGTAACTTAGCTCAGATATTTGAGCGTTGCCTGCATCTTTGCAGGAAAGTTCTTTGCTAGTGCTCCTAATAAATATTCACACATAGTTAACCTCTCAACAAGGGAACTCTGACACTGAAGCCCACAAACAGGCAATTTTTTTCAGGAACACTAGGCCCAAAAAACCTGGAGAACGCTCAAGAGCAAAACACCTCGGCTTCCACTGACCGGGACCACAGACTGGCCAGCCCAGGAAGGGTGTGGGTGCAGTGCGTGCTGGCCTGTGTTTCACGAAAGCCAGGACTTCAAACTGCACCAGCCAAAGAGGACTCTCCAGCAAGAACACAGCTACACCAGCTGAGGTACAAATGCTACAGCTAGCACCAGGCAAACTGGGATGCTTCATGGAGCAGCCCAGTCCCACCCAGAGGCAGTGCAGATCCCGCAGTTAGCTCCGCCAGCACCACAGCAGCTTGCTCTGAATGACCAGGCAGCCACATTCCACTAACATTTATTTCTCGTTGCTTGCTGCAGTCCCCCAGACAGCAAACGTTGGAGTCACCCAAGTGTAAAACTAACAATTTGCCCCAGCCGGCCAGCAGCACAGCTGGCCGCTGGCCCTCAAACAAGGCAGAAAATTGGGAAAAAAACTTGGGCAAGCTCTTGTTCGCTACCAGCACAGATACCACTTACGACAACTCCTGGTTAAGTGCTTCCTCCTTTACAGGAACTGTAAGGCACTTTGGGCTTCCCCTTATGCAATTTAAAACCACAGCTGCCTGTATTTGACACAAAGCAGGAGCAAGGAGAGAGTGAGAAAATGGTATCCTGGGTATCCCAATAACAGGGCAGCCTAATGGTGGGGCAATCAGCCCCCATCAAATCAGAATATGCAAATCAAACCCCATTTCCTCTTCCCTCCGATACACAAGAGTTCCTTTCAGTCTGTGGTGGCTTACCCTTGATGGAGGAAAGGTTGTCGCTGTTGACTTAGTGAGATCAACGACTGTCCCACTGGTATTAGACATGTCAGAAGAGGAAACTTTAACTGGGACTCTTGATGGACGCGACAAACACAACTACCTTTCTTACAGCTAGCATACAGGACCATTCCAGGTATTGACAGCTACTCTGCTTACTGTATTTAAAGAAGCAAACAAGAACCAAAATGCTGCTTTCAGTTTTATGGAAAAGCCATTGGCTCATATATCTAAAGATTAAGTGAAAACCAGCAGCTGCAGAATTCTTACAATAATTTAATGCACACCACAGGGCCATCCAAAATCTCATGAAAACAATACATACTCTTTAGCTCCAGTAACGATATTACTGGAAATAGATTTTGCACAATCCTCCTTCAAACAGCCATTTAAACCCCAGGCTTAAAGGAGATTATGCTGTTTGCTGATTTAAGCTGAAAGGGAAGCTTGTTCCAGTCATCTGGGGGCTCCAGAGGCAAAAGCTCATCTGCCAAATTCCCTCTTTATGCTAGGACAATGTACAGCATCTAAATTGTGATGATAATCTTGAAGCAAAATGACTTACCTTTCAAAGATAATGTTTAAGTCAGTTTCTGAGGCTTTTCAGGCTTTCCTAGGGATTGTTTTAACTTTGGTGTAACAGTGATATGATGTTGCCTGATCTGCTTGATCTCCGAAAGGTGATTTACTTCAGTATCAGCAGAGATGACCCTTCTGGAAACCTTAATCTTGTTCCCAAAACACAAATGTGAGTTAGCTTCTTACAGGTATAAGCTGCAAACAAGGGAAAAATTGAAAGCACAGTTTAATGAGGTATTGCTATGGGACATAAATTCAGCATTTATTTCCAGTTCTGCTGCCCACTCCTTGCATTTCTGTGGTCACATCTAGCCCCACCCCCCCTACACTTGCAGAGAAGTGGCTGGGCCCAGGCATGGCTGATCCCTATGATGGATTTTGGTACATATGGAGCCGTTGTGGTCCGGTTGTTGCCATTTGCTCCAGAAAAGCTGAGAAAACAGCCATGTTCCCATGTAGAAGCAGTGGCCAAGTCGGCTGGAGCCTCCCTGGTCATATCTGTACAAGCACCAGCCCAACGGCACAGGCCACAGGCTTGCTTCCTGTAACACATCCTGTCTATTAATTGAGGAGACAAAACCTTTTGCTTCCAGGCAAATTAAGGTACCACCACACTGTTGAGTATAGCAGAGCCCAGGTCTGGTGCAGGTTCTCCTCCCCTCCTGCTAGTGTCACAGAAAGGAAATGTGACAAAACCCATATGAATCTCTAGGGCTGATGGACAATGAGAGATGTTCAGACAGACTAAATAGGAACTACAGCCTGTGTTGCTCCTCAAGCAACTTCTTTGTAATTTTCTCTGTATTTTTTTGCTATTTTATACTGTCAAAATGAAAAAGCTAAGTAGACATTGTAAAGTGAATCTGAACAAGTTCACTTCTCCAAATATTTCAGATACCATATACTTCTCAGACACTGTCATACCAACTCGTTTCTCCAGCAACACAGATCATCTTTCTTCCTATTATCACAGTTGGAATACTTCCCTTTCCAGAATCTAACCTTTATTTTCCATATTTATTAATACTTGATGAAAAGGTAACAAGAATGTATAATACACTACATGAAAATTTAAAAGGCAATGCAGTGGAAAACTGTTAATGGTTAAATGCATCATTATGCCCAACAATATTACACAATTAACAAATTTAATCATTTAACACTAACACTTCAAACTTCCATTAAATGTGTCATTTCATATATGAAATAATTATTCATTTATCAATAGAGATGACTCTACTTTGGTACAGAAGTAAAAAAATACAATTAGATGCAGCAGGGCAGAACGAATTTCTGGTAGTAAGATGGGGTTGAGCTGTGTGTGCAACTCTTCGGTAAGGCCTCACAGTCAAACTTGTAATTCTCATAGGACAATGCCTCTAAATATCTTGGGTCATTAGCAAAATTACATAGCTAATGAAGGGCAAATTAATGGAGCTCTGGAACATTTTATAAGCCTGTAAGAACAGCTACTTGTTATACATCACTAAGAAATAATTGCAGCAGAGTCAAATCTCATGAACTCATTAAGTTTTAACAATACAAACCGGGCAAGCTACTCCCCAAGGAGAATCGCCTCTGACTGTGCGGCTGGTACGTCCTGAGGCTTGGCAGCGGGTTGAAAGAGAGGGTTAGGAAGATGAGACTCTGGGTGTGCAATACAGGCCAGCTTTGGGCTAAGAGTCCCCACAGTTCAGGGCAGGGAACCTGAGAAATTCAAGTTGGCTGCCTTAGGGCAAAACGTATCTGGAGCCTGTCAAACGATTCCACACAAACACTGCATGAGATCTCAAGGCATCAACCATTTTCCTACCAAGAATGTGCAGGAGAAACGATGAGGGGATGAGACCAATACAGCAGAAATAACTGGATATATTTACGAGGCTTTGACACATGCCCCACTAGGTCAGGGTTGGCAAGGCTGTTACAGTAAAGACCTGCGATACAGAGGCCATCCTCAGTTGGCTCAAATATGGTGCACACTTCATTTAAACTTCATTCAAGAGTAGGTAGAGCTGGGTCATGTTTGCTCAGAACAAGTACTGCATGTGTTCAGGAATAAGCAAGTTTGATACAAGGAGTAGCACATCTTAACACAAATCAGGATGATTTATTTCAATATCAAAGGAAATGACAGTTACTGCTCTGTAATTGGTCCCAAAATGGGTATTTTCAGTATCACTTCATAGAGCAACGCACCAGTAGCTTAAAGGGGCAGGAAGCTGAAGACAGACTTTCCATGTAAAGGTTTTAACAAGTTATGTAGTTTTGTCAGATTTCCCCCCCTCCTCCCATAGCCTCACTACAGTTAATTCTAGAGGGGGCTCAGTCTTCCACACAGGTGCCACCCTGGGTGGAGGCATTCACCACCAAAGTTAGCAATTTTATGATTTTAAATTCATTTGAGCACCTAAAAAAGCAGATCCTCATCTGACAAACTCCACTGTGAGCACAATGTAGAGTGTAATAAAAGCAGAGTTTAAAACTCTTCTGTGTTGTTTTGAACCCAAAATGAAAGCCAAGGTCTTGAAAGGTAACCCACAAAACCTGATCCACTAAGATCCATCCAAAATGTGTTTGGATTAGAGGTGTACTGCAAAAAAAGATGTAACCCCAAACTCAAACTTTCTACAATATTTGGCTTTTTCCATTACCCTAACATCCAAACTGCATCATTCCTATTACAACGAACACCTGGTCAAGGCAGCCCCACAACATAAAGCAAAATATCTTCTGTTTTAAGTATTTTTAGTGATTTCCTGCCAGTGTTTCCAGATGTGGCCCCTACAAATACATTTTTCCAAGTGTCCCCTAGTAAACCTACTGGTTCTCAGAAACTTATATCCTCAAAACCCATGAGTAAGTAGTAAGGAATTAATTTTCTTCCATTTCAAAATACCAAACCAAAACCACTAGCCACTGCTAGCTACAACACAGTCTGGCAAACAAATATCACTCTTAGGAACACTTATTATTTTGCTCCTGGAAGAAATACAGACTATCAATACAAACCATTAAAACGATTGCTAAAGCTGATCCAAATTTCTCCTAGTTTTGAGATGCAGTGATATTTCTAAAGGGAAAAAAGGAAAAAGAAGTATTAATTTATGCCATTCAGTCTAGCAGGAGGTTGGAAGAAACTGCTGGCTTTCACAGCCTCCTTGGGTCCCAAAACTGATACTTACAGATACTGGAAAAAAGTATGCTTCATGTTCACTGCCTTGTGACAAGCCAGTGAAACCACAGTACACTGGCAGGTGGTCAAGAAAGCTGAAAAAAAAAAAATCAGGTAAAACCCCAAATGCTAGAAGTCTTAATATTTTCAAGAAAAACAAGAGCTTTTCACAGGACAAACATGTAGCATAACATGTATGCTAAACACAGCACTGACCAACTGCACTTGATCTAAAGGTCTGAGAGGCCCCTATTGGAAACCTCTGAAGAAAATGTAAAAAAATTCAACTAGAAGGTGAGGAATCTTTTGCTTTCTCCATATATGTCTACTGATTCACATATATCTGTTAAAATCCCACCTATGTAACTTAATAGCCCTCTAAAAAAATTAACATCACAATAGTGAATATATCCTGTAATCCACATCAATGGTTGATCTCCAGAGCTCCCAGCCTCAACAGCTCCCCATGGCAATACGTTTCATAGTCTAATTTGATACTATGTTGTCTTTACTAATTTCATTAAAGCTCCTTACTGAGTTCATACCAAAACTGCCCCCTCCTGCTCTCAGCACTCCTCCTGAATCTCTTGCAGTTTTTAAACATTAGCCATTACATAATTTCATCTTAGCCACCTAATGAACTGTAAAGGACTCCTATATAAAACAGTCCTTTGTGACTAAGGTAAGACTCCATAGGGCCATAAAACAGGAACCATGGAAAATAATGATTCATTTTTCAGCTTCCAGGAACATTGCTGGTTTCACTGCAGTCCACAGAGGACTCATACACACTGCTTTGCTAAACTTCTGACTGACTTCACAGTGAAATATATCACAGGGTAAAGGTGAACTCCAGCAACACCACTGGATGCCTTTGCTTGACACTCTGTCACTTGCAATTGCAACTTGATGTGGTTTCTACCAGCCCATTTTTTCGCATTGCACTGTAGTTTATTAGTTGCAGTTGAGAATAACGCTTTTCACATACTAAGACAAAAAGCTACAGTGAATGAATGAACAATTTTCTTGCTGGGCCAGTATCAGTACATCTCAATTCAGTTTGGATTCAATAACATTTATAATAGAATTTGAGCAGTGCAAGATCTACTACTCATAAAGTGTGGCAAGAAGGTCAATGTCTCGTGAGTAGGTTTTATGTTCTCTCTGTCTCTAAAGCATATATCAGATTTGGATTTTCTTAGTCCATTTCTCTTGGTCTCATTATGTGCTGGCTGCTTGTGTTCCTGCACATGCCTTATAGAAACGCAACAGATATATGTTAGCCACATATTAAGTCCATAAGCTATTTCCAAGGTTTGCAATGCTATGTATTGGTGTATAGCACATTGTCACCTTAAAGGATGACTTCATGAACAAAGGCATTACATGGAGTTGAGTTTAGGCTCAATCCTTACACGCTGGTAAGCTGTCTCTATTCCTGGAGCAACCAGAGTGGAAGTGACCACTCAGGTTACTGACCCAGACCAGATTCTTTAAAAAGGCTATACTTTATACTCTTTATCTATTCCCTTTTATGTTATATTCTAATAATCTTTCTAGCGCAAGGATTGTCTCCTATCACATGTTCTCTGAGGCAATTCATATGATATAACACCAAGTACCAACCCTAAAGAGCAAGTTTCAGTGCCTGGCCTCTCTGCATAAAGGATGGAGAGCAGCAGGCTGCTCTAGGGGGCAATTTGATTTTGACCAGACAATGGTTACTTTATCTCTGCCCCCACACATCACATTTCTTCAAATGAAAAGTCAGATTTTCAGTGAGACTTAATTACACACTGAAATTTGCTTTTTATTAATACAGACAGTGCAAGATTAAGTTAAATTAGCTGTTTTGTTGAACATTTATGCTAGCAAATTCATTTTTTTAGAAATATATTAAGAAATTATCACAATCAAAGCTGAATTAATTTCAAAGATGAACGCTACTTTTTATGCATCAACTATTAATCTATTAGTAGTTCCTGTGAAATCAATTTGGCTCTTGTAAGGTTCAGCAATACACTGCAGAAGTGGGGAAAGTATAGCTGGATCATTTTACACCGAGTACATATTCATGAAGAGTGTTTTAAGCTGCTGTATGGTTATATTAAACTATTTACACAATAATTAAGAGACTCAACAGGAGATTATTTTTTTTTCCAGCTGCTGGATATTGAGGAACTTTCAAATTTGTCCAAATGTAAATATAAGAAACAATCTCATAAATAAAAATCCAAATCTGCCACTGGTTGTGCAAAATGTGCGGTATACACACTGAGGTCTCACATTATTCCTTTTTCCAGATTAAAGCAGCTACTGCAAACACAATTAGCAGACTCACATTAATTTCACTGCACAAACAATGCAGTAAGAATCTAGCAAAGCCTGCTGGACTGCGGTTGTTAAAAACAGCTCGTGAATGCCCATAGAGCACCTTGGCTGAAAGTGCTTCAAGTTCTCTGCTTCCAGGACAGCCTCTCTGACCATGATGTTTCTCCATCCCTATGTGTCTTAAAAAGTTAATGGCTTCTGTATTTCATCTGTTCTTTTCAAGCCCTGAGGCTGGGATCCCTAAAAAGAAGACATAATTGGTGGAGCAGAATCCTCACCCAATATAAATCAAAAGAAGTAAATTCAGAGCAGCTGAGGACATGGCTGGGAAGTACAAGCCTCTTCCCTTTGCAGAAACAGCCCCAGCAGGACAGAAATGTCAAAGGCATGTAAGAAGGAACTACTGCATTCCTAAATCTCTGCACCCCCCCTTTAAAGCTACCAGCACACAAGCAGGTGCAGCTGCACCCCAAACAGGCCTATGTGATGAAAGCTCTGGTCCAACAAGATGAAACACTTTCCCCATATATTTTTCAATATATTGTGATCTTCAAAACCCTTTTAAAAATCCAGCCAGCCCTCACAGCAGCCTCTGTAAAGAATGGATGAATGCCAAACTTAAGGAAACTGCCATAAACAGGTAAAAACAAAATAAAAAATTGCTAATGAGCTGAAGTGACTCAGGTCACCGAGAGGTTTATTTCAACACTGGGAGTAAAACTGGAAGTTCCTGATTACGGGCAGTGACAAACAACTGTCAGAAGCTACTCTGACCTGGCTATAGTAGTTATATGAAGCTGCTACAGACCTAGGCTTTCCCCCCTCTGACCTATCCATCCCTTCAAGAGAAATATACCTTTCAGACAGGAGAACCAAGCTTCTGGAGGAAAAAAAAAGACCCAAACAAAACCACATCCATCTTTAAGGCCTGAAATCATGTAAGAAGTCTAAATTCAGACCTGTAAGGCAAACTCTGGTTCCAGGGACTGCTTCCCTGGTTCAAAACTAAGATGGACGGAGTAGCTATTGGCTTCTGCACACCCGCACAACACATTCATCTATGGACCATGATCTGCACGCTCCAAACCCAGCAAAGCAACTGGGCTTTTGAAAGAATCAATATTATGAAAATACACAGAGTAGGCTTGTTTCCAAGACAGCGAGTTTTAAGAGACTGGATTTTTCAGTCCTGCCACAGAATTCCCATCTGACACTGGGTAAGTTTCTCATACTGTGTGACACCTCCTATTTTAAAAATGTGTATCTTTGTCTGGTCTATGAAAATCACCAAGGTTCCAGGGCACAATACAATCTAATACATGTCTGTGTGCGTCACTTCCTCCCTGTGTCCCAGGTAATCAAATAACCTTGAGCTTAGATTGCTTGTTATGATACAGCTATCCCCACTGGCAGCACTCTGACTTGAGATAAATAGTCATAATGTGTTCTTACGATGTACAGGGTGTTCTGAATGGTCAGCAAAATGCTATGCTGATATCAGTTTTTTCTAGAATAGCACTAGGCATTTAAATGCTGGTTCAGGAAATCTGAGCGTTGAGTACAATTTTAGAAAGCAACTCTAAAAACAGTGTGTCTGTCAAGAGTTCCAGAGTTATTCTTTTTGACAAGAATAAATTGGGGGGGGGGGGGGGGCGGGGGGG
>JAVJGJ010000003.1:4052964-4067935 GCA_035590215.1 Microhierax caerulescens | reverse complement strand
CCCCCCCCCCCCCCCCCCCCCCCCAAGCTATCTTCTGCTCCTGTCAATGCTGTGCAAAGCTTTGGGATAGAGTCAAATGTCACCTTCTGCCAAACAGTTTGCAAATGTGTAGTTCTGTCACAGCAGATATTAAAGGAATCACCCAGGGTATCACAACAACTTGGTAAGCCATCTGGGAGAAAATGTAACGCACTGAGATGCTGCAGTAGTTTTCTGTGGAGTAGCTGTACTGTCACTGTGAAATAGGTGTGGTGCTTCCACCAGGTAGCCTGCTTCTATGGTGACAGCATAAAACATATTGTAGCAGCCCCAGCCATGTCTTGACCTGGTCCCTAACATGGGCTGCCTTTGCACCCCAAAAGCTGCTCTGCTGTCTACAGCAGTGATCAGCCTTGGACTCAGCAGCTTGCTTTTGGCAAACGGGCTGCTCACCTGCTCCTTGTCCTGCGCACCTGCTCCTTGACCTTTGTGAGTAAACACTTCAAAGGGGTTTCTTCCCTCTGTGAAGTTTCTTCACAGCTTGTGCTAGCCAGAGGCAGATTTCAGGTAATAAGCTGCCTCCTTTGTTTTAACAGTGAAACAGGGTAATTTAATGGGAGCTGGACTGTAGCCCAAGGCACCTAGTCATTTATATAGGATGGGCTCCTCCTATATAAATAAGAGCTTTTATACAGCCTCTGGCTACAGAAGCATGAATCTCTTGAGCTAGCACCAAAATGATTTAACTGTAACTTCACTCATTTTTGCACCATCTAAACTGTCCAGACACAAGATAGGGACAAAACCTCACATTCAACATGTATGGCTTCAGACAAGTGTCACTGGACTTCCCCCAAGGAGAGGCCCACACAGAGCAAATACATTTCAGAAAAAGACGAGAGGCAGGCCCGTTTCCCAGTTCTGACAAGGGAGCACCATCCATCTCGAGACAAGGTACTGCCATCTCTCTGCCCCAGTTCTGAAAGTGCATCAAATCATTCCTAAGGTAGTTTTATTTATTTTTTACCTCCTACCAGCAGTCTCCAGCCCCATGTAGCTGTGATGGTACCTGCAAAAACCACTGAGCTCAACAGGAAATACAGCAGCAACAAGGATCCCCTTTAGGATCCTCTTTTGGGGTACCATGCAAGTCACTCCTGTCATAAAGGTTAGCAAGATGTGAGAAAGGCATTCACCCAAGGCACACCATTAAGTGCAGCAGATAAGATTCAGTCAAAAATCTTGTGTAAAGTAGGGAAATGTACCTGCCTTGTTCCAGGACAAGCACTGGGAATTGGTAAAGTCCACCTCACTTAAAGGAAAAGCAGTAAACTGTTTACCTGTGCTAAAACTGCTTGTTCAACTCTGCCAGCTGCAGCTGCTCAGGAAGTGTTGACTATGACGCTTGTGGGGACAGGCTGAGCAAGTGCTAATGATTAGAAGAAAAAATGGTCTGGGAAAATCCCCACGTGCAAGTGTCTCACTGCAGTTTGGAGCAGCTTTGCTCTTCAGCAGCCCAGCATCTCTGGCAAGCTGCCTGCTTCCTGCTACATCCCTCCAAATACTCACCTGTGAGAAGGTTGAACCTACTTTCTCAGTTGTAGCTGTCCCTGTCTCAAAGCCTGGCACTTGGGCAGTACCAGCTTAGCTTTTGTGTTTCGGTCATCTAAGCTATTCTGCTCTCTCTCAGCTGAAAGAACAACCCCAAGAAACAAGCCCTTTTTGCTTGAAGGCACCAGCTCAAAAAATTGCTGCAAATCACTGCACTGTCTTTACTTAACCTTGTATGGGAATAAAGAGCCAGTTATGCTGCTCAAGAACTTCTGTGTCTTGTATTAAACCACAATAAAAATATTAATGTACTCTGAACATCAATTTATAAACAAGAAAAAATCCTTCAAAGTAACTGGAACTCCCTTGCCATGTCTGGGGCAAGAGAGTCAGGCTCACTGCCATTCTGTACAGAACTGAGAGTGGCTGACTGTGGGGTACGGTACATACTGTCACCTACACTGGCTTACTTGGCCTTTTTGCAATATTTAGCTCTGGCTGAACCAGCAAGAAATACTGGTGAATGTATTTCTGAATGCAGGGACAAAACCAAGGAAAGGAACTACACTGTGAACAGGGCAACAGGGGTTCAAATGTGTAGCATTTCTGATAAAAGCCAGATCCATTCCAAGAACAGGTAATCATGACTGTCTCACCATCTAGAAAGTCAGCACCCAAAATGAAACAGAAGTCCCAGGATTTGTCTATCACAGTATTCTCAGGCAGACTTGTTCACTATGTCCATGTTCTAAGTCAGCGGGACATGAATCGGACCCGAAGGATATGGTCTACAGACACAGTTATCCAACACAGAGCCTTGACTTGAAAGTGTTACACGTCTGCCTGGGCTTAGCATTGTGTTGATGTGGCTGCGTGACTTCTGGGTAGGTTTGGCTCCAAGTAAAGCCAACTCATAGGTACCTGCAGAACATTGTGCAAAAACCACGCAGTGACAGGAGCAAACTGCCTTCTGCTTCAGTGCACCGGATTGCCCAGCAGAGCACAGATCCATTCTCTCCCAGCTTGAAGTTACTCTGATCCTTACTGAAGATCCTTCATTTCTTGCAAACAACCCTAATTTTGTCAAACAGATTTTGCTCTAAGTCTGTGAGGTTCTCCTAGAAGTGAAACAAAAGATGTAAAAGCAATTTGTCCTGCCTGGGAGACAGGACACCTAGCCCTCAGTTTTATTTATTCACTTCTGAATCATCTAGCCTCTTCATAGAGTCAAGTTGAACATTAAGGTAATCCCATACTTATGCATCTGAAGGATTTGTTCATAGCTATGGAATTCAGACAGTGAACATGAAAGGCTGTTTGTTGCCTAAATAGGTGGCTACATGCCTATTTAATGTCTATTTAGTGCACGATTTCAGCTGTATTACCATGCTTTTAGCTCATTGGTTGCCAGTTTGCAGCAATTGCCACAATAGAAAGAAAAAGACAACAGCAAAGAATTAAAAGCTACAAGAACTAGCTCAGGAAGGGGAATCTCACCAGACAATGTGGTTATCGGAAACCATTTAAATTAAAATGGTTTCAAGTGGCCTTTTATCCTTTTAACTTCTTACATCTTTCTGCATCCCATTGTTAATTCAGTAACCCACACTGTGAAGCTGCTGTTTACAATTACAATTTATTTTGCTAACACATTAAATGAAGTGTCTGAAATAAGCTTCTAAATTAGTTTCAATAGAATAGTAGTTATCATTAAATTTCAGCATATTCCATAGCAGAATAACTTGGTATTTTGACTATTATCCCCAGCATAATTTGCAAAAGAAATGGAGGTGTGACTTGATTAAACACATTCAAATGGCTAAGATGTTTCTACACTTAATTTCATTAGAGAAAAGAGTTGTTAGATATTAATTAGCATATCTACTACATGCCATTGTTTGACTCAAAGATCATCCTTTACCTAAACGCATTTGCTTTTGGCAGCAAAACACAAATCCAATAGAACAACTTAAATAACAACCACGGCACAGATGAACTATAATAGCATCCTTGCAGCTGTAAGTTTGCAATGTCCATCATGAACATAAAAATCTGTCAAAGAAAACGATTACATACTACTTCCAACCAAATGGGGAGCACTAAAGGTGTATTGGAGGAGAGCACAAGGTGGGAACCACCCTGAAAGAACTCAGTTAGATTGCTTGTTAAAGGTTTGCCCCTTCGTGGCACTTTAGAAGCATTTCTGGGAGGTCTTTTCTAGAGTTTTTCAGAGCTTTTTCTAGAGGTCAATTGCTACTGAGGTATCTAACAAATTCTTCATTTCTAAAGCTACATAGCAGCAGGTGAAAAGGAAAAACAGATCAGACAAAGCTATGGTATTAGATTTTTGGGTAGAGGCAGGATGTCAGTTCAGAAACAGGTCTGGGGAGAGTTAAATTAATCCCAAATACTCGCAAAAATCCCATCTGTTGTATTGTCACCCTCATAGCAGGGCTCTTATTCCCATACCTTTCTCTCTCTAGTCCTGTTGACCTCATTGCCAGTACATGGAATAAAATTATTTGGCAGCACTTGCTGAATAAGCTGGGGATGTTCAGCTCCAGGCCTTTATCACTAGGTACACACACAGACAGGCCTTCTGCATTGATCACTGAACAAAGTATCGATGTGACATCAAAAGTTGTTCTACAAAGCTGACAGCCATAGCATACACAGCAGTTGTAAGCAAAACCCATGCATCAACAGAACTAACTGTCCGGTCTGCACGTACGAGGCTGAGAGTGCCTGTTATGGCCATGCCATACACAGATCTCCCCTAGTTGTACAGGATCATTAAATGAAAGAAGTTAAACCAGGGTTTGACCAGGTCAGGAGTCATAACTGGTGATGTGTAATACATAATTCAGGTGGCTTGGCAGCAATTTGAAGATCACTGTACCGTTTCAGCTGCTGGATGGCTGAAATGTTCTAGTAACAACGTGCACCTGGGAGGCAGCAGTACCTGAGTGCTAAACTGTGAGCTCGAGCAGGACAGCTGGCGGCTCAGCCTGGCTTTTCCAATGGAGCGGACCTTTTGACTGTCTCTTCCTCAGGGCTACAGTTTCCAGTCTTCTGTATATGGGCTTCACAGGTACTCCAACTGCCTTTTCCATCCCAACTCCTTCCCTCTCTTCACATCTCAGCTGCTACTCTTTTCCCCAGTTGTGGAAGAAACAGGACAAAACCAGCCTGTCCATACCACTGCTTATCCCTGCCTTCCCTCCAGCCAGAGCTAAAGCCAAATCTCTTGGCTCTGCACAGAATGTCTCTCAAGTTTGCCTACAATGACAGACAAGGGAATGGTGCACAGAGGAGGGGAAGGAAGGAGCATGGGGCAAAAATCCCTCTGTGAGGCCTGTGTAGCAGGCAGACAGGCAACAGCGTGTCTGAGGACCTGCAATCTCTTATTATGTTGGTGCATCTTAGTGTCTGTGAGCCACTGCTACAGACTGCTGTTCACTGCCAATTGTCTACATCAGGACAGGAGTTTGCACAAAGGCTTCACCCCAAAGGAAACTCTAAGGGTTTAATTCAGCCTGAAGAGTAATAGTTTTTATTAGAAAACTGTTATTTTCACAGACCCTAATGAAGTCAGTCTGACAGCATCCTTTTCGTGGTGCCCAATAGTTTGCAAGAGCTACTAAGATACGGCAAAAAAATCAGTGTTCAAAATCCCCATGGACATCAGTGTGAGAAGGGAACCAGCCCAGCACCAGGCCAACTCCTTGGTTAACACTGTAACATCACAAAGCCACACCAAACCAGGCTGACACTTAGTGACAATGCTGCCAATAAAGGCAAGTTTTCAAGTTTTAGCCAACTGTAACCCAAAGTGTGATTATAAAATAATCACCTTCACAGTAATTAATATGGCGAGAGAAGTGGTGAGGGAGTGAGCAAATCCCTCCACATCAGAGGGAAAGTAGGTCCTGTGACTGGAATTAACCATTCAGTAGAGTAATGCACACAGTTTACCAAAGCATCAGGTTGAGCTGCTATTTTCACAGCTAATTTCACAGCAATAAGAAAGTCACACTGATTAGATCCCTGCATCATTTTCTAGACAATAATATTCACATTTGCTTAATACCAACTGTGCTACTTAATTGTCAGGGAGCATCATTCTCTACAGCTAAATTGTAACCACCACAAGGCATCTATAGCAGCCAACAACCTGGCAGCATCTTTTGCTGCTCACTCATCATGGAAATGGGGCCAGGTTACTCGCACCATCTGCTGCAGAGGGGATGTCAGCACTTGGGACTGTTGGTTCAAAGCACTATTAGACAGAAGACGTGCAATTCTGATGGAAAGAAGTACATCAATTTAAAAACCAATCAGAGTGAGAAATAGAAGTCGAGAGAAATCTTCACTTCCAAGTTCAAGATCTTTCAGTCCCACAGAACAAACGTTGACTTTTTTTTTTTTTTAGCAAAGCATTACTTTTGGGTACTTGTGCTTATTTTTACTCTGCTAGGTATTGCCAGCACTAATTGCTAACATTAAGAAACCAGCTTTGACTAGAGCTGACTGGGAAATCAGAAGTATTTTTAGTTTTACATCACATTAAACTCAAGTTCTTTCAACAGGTAGTAAGAAGCCTGGAAAAGCAAATGCTCTGTAGCCTTTGATTCCAGGTCAGACTTGATCATAGGGTTCCACTACTGCGCAGAAGACATCACAAGTTAGCAGCTATTCTCCCCATCGCTCTTGTTATCCCCTGCTCTTCTAATAAACTTCTAAGAAGCACTAACTGTGCTTCTACCAATGTCAGGGTCAAAGCTGTTGTTTTCCATGGGAGTAGCAGTGAAGTCAAACCCCAGCACCTTCAGTAGCAGGAAAATGCTACTTTCTGTGTCCTCATATGAGTTTATCCTCTATACAGCTCTACATCTAAAAGCAAGAGGCCTGCTTTAGCACAGCTGTTGCTCATAAAAGACCCATCTTCTACAGACATACCTTGTGATGATGTTGACAGGTTGGAGCTGTGCTTGCTTGATAAACTGAACAGGACCATTTCCATCAGTGTCATCTGGTCATGCCCCTACAGTCTCCCCCAAGACCTTCTAATAAAAGATAGCATGCATTTCAATTTGGGCCTAAAGAAATGTTGCTTCTGGCTCCATTTACAGTCCCTATTAAATATATAGATAGTACCTATAATGTAAGTTACTTGCTTGCCTGTCTTCCATGCCAACTCTCAGTGCAGAATTAATGTTTTGATGGAATAATAAACCCCTCAAAATCTGAGATGATAATGGACAGTCACATTACATGCTTAAATTATAGCAGCATGAACAGCCTTGCGATAATCAACCCTGCAACTGCCAAAATGTTTTCATTGTTCATTAACTGGAACCTTTTTTGCATTGCTAATCCTAATGAACTGCCATTCTCATTACTGTTCCAAGCACTGTCTGTAGCACATCTCTGGATTTCTTTTCCACCCAAACACACAATCTTATTCAACTGGCAGCCTGTTAATGTATTAAAAGCACAGAAATAGCTGCTTTAACACAACTGTAATAACTCCACAACGCAAGCACCTTTAGGGGGAAGTTCAGTCTTTGAGAACTTTCATGTCAGTAGAAAAACAGAAGGTCGTTTATTGAAGAGACCATATAGCTGAGTTTAAGTTCCGAATCCAAAATCCATCGAAGTTAATGGGAGTCTTTCCATTGATTCCTGTTTACACTGAACTGTTTTAACTTCTTCCCTTCCTCTTCTACTCTTCCCAAAGCATGAATAAGTGAATCCACTGCAGAGATACAGAAATTTCTCAGAGGAAGCCTGAACAATCTCTGTGTAGGAAAGGCTCTGTACTTCAGTGTACTGAGTTACTAATATCATTTCCTCTACTCTGACTCCACAGTGGCAGAGTTCAAAGCACCCAGGACTCCTTCCCAGTCTTCAGGTTCTTCCTTTGCTAAATTTATAATAACAATTTTGCACAAAAATTGCCACAGGCTCTGAAAAGCTGCAGCTTACTCCTCCATCTGTTCCTTGGTTGTAAGCAAGAAGGAGCAGCCCAGAGCCATTTGCTTACATAGCATCCATTTTCTGTGGAGAAAAACCATTCAGAAAGCATCTTCTATAGCAACAGACCTCGGAAAACAGAGACTTTTACTTCACACTCAAACAAGTAAGTAAAAATTGAGTCGATAACTTCTTAATGATGGACAGCTTACTCACAGAACCAATGAGAGAAGTTTTATGAAGGAAAAGCCAGATGTGGAGTCTGGTTTATTTTTAGTCTGACCTTCTTGTTTTCAAGTATAACAGCCCCAAAACAGTGGAAGTTAACAAAGTATTAGTCATCTTCTTCAAGAAAATCCAGCCCTGAACCACTGGTTTGTTCTAGAAAGACAGTTGTTTCCTTTAGCCATAAAGCAGGGAAAATATTTCTCTCCCATCCTAGAAGAGACTGCATCTCCAGAGAATACACAGGTGAAGAAGCAGTATGTTTTATTCAGACACTGAGCATTTTCTAAGTTGTTCTATGACAAAAACCTTCATCACTAAAATAGCTCCAAATGGATGTATGAGCACCAAGTTCTCATATTAAGTGGAAGCAAACACATAGGTACAACATTGCAGCTTCTCTTCTTCAATACCATTTTATAAATAACTAAATATTCATTCCACATTGACAAAGTATTTCCACACTGACAAAGGCTATAAACTCATCAATAAAGGAGAAGGTTTGTATTTGGAGACAGCTAAGCTGTCCCACACTAATGTCCACTTTATTTAATTTCTTCCATCTGATGATTCTTAAAGCAGCAAGAATTGTTCTACACGAACACAGAGAATCATTTTTGGTTCTTGTCCTCACTTCTTTCATCCCCAGGGCTCAACTAAAGTGTTTCTTTATAGTTTCTAATATACAGTTCTTAGAACAATGCAGCACTCTTGAGTATCGTACAATCCTTGGGGACACTGTCCCTGGAAAATCAAAGACTAGCAGGTCGCAGGTACATAATGTTGAAGGGCAGATGTAGAATATGCCTTTCTTAAAAAAAACTGTTTGTTTTTTGTGGTTTTTTTTAGGCTACAACACAAGCCACTAGCTTATGAAATAGCTATTTTCAAGAAATCAGTGGGCAGAAGTTGGATTCACAGACCAAAAGTTCAATTACAAGAATTGTTGCACAAAAGCAACTAATGTCAGCAAGAGCAGCACTAAGTACTTCCTCCACACTGATCACCTCCAACTTGTAGAAACCTCATGAGTGCCAAGACTCAAGAAAAAATCACCTAAAAAGAGAATCACACTTCTAAGTTGGATAAAGAGAAAATAATCTCCCTCTGTAAGTCAGTATGACTAAACCAGCAGAAGTCACACAGAAAGTTCCATAAAATCTCACCCCAAATTCTCATCAAACCTCATAGACTTTGTATCAGACATTTTGGCACTTGAGCTATTATTTAGAATTTTTCTAACCCAATCCACTTTTTTCAGTACTCCTCAAATAGCATGGTGTAAGGAAATAGCAGATTTTTATCTAGAAAATTCTCCATTACTGCTAAGGTCTGAAAGACTGGTGTTAACCCAGCCTCTAATCCTTTCAAAGCATCCCATCCTTTGTACTACAATCTTAAGTTCCTTGGCACACCCTTTCTAACCTAAAATCTAACAGATTTTCCACCACTTCATTATAAAAACCTCAAAAAAACAGAAACACTGGATTTAAACTAGTTAGAAGGCAGGCGCTTGAGACCAGGCTAAAAATTGCATGAAAAAGAATTTTCAAGGAGCCTCCAAGCCACATTCAGAGAGTGGTTTGTTTTCTCTTCCCCAGGGATCCTTTAGCTTAAACAGGCAAGAGTAAGGTTTGACTTTGATTTGGCCAAGGCCAGACAGGCATTAAACACAACTTTCAAGAATTTATGTTTATGAAATTAATTATTAGAACATCTGGAGTCTTCCAAGGCCTCAAGAAATTCTCTGGTACAGTTCAATTTCAAATCAGTTTCTATCCAGTCCCAAGTAAGTAAGTTTATTATGCAAACCTCATAACATGTCCACAGCAGAACCACTACAACCCTGACAGACCAATACTGCTACTAAGTACTCGTAATATTCATACACATAAGCACAAAAATTGTGTCATCTTCAGCCTGAACTACACTTTTGTAGCTACTTAGTTAGATAGAGGTGTGAGGACAAAACTAGCCCTTAGCCATGCTGTACTTACTAACTGATACTTATGCATTTCATAGATGCTGAAGAAACAGGTCAACATTGGGTGTAATTCATTATATGATTTTGGACGCCTTTGTCTTCACACAAAGGATTAAACATATTCTCCAGAAATACTATGTACACTGGCTGTTAACATACCATAATTGTGTTTCTTTGAGGGCTGGGGTTTTTTCCTTTCCTTTCCTTTTTTTCTTTTTTTTTTTTTTTTTTTTTTTTTTTTTAACCAGTTTCTTAAATGAGATCTGGAAGAACTAAAAATACAATGGGTCCAGAATGTAAAATCTGTGGACATTTCCTCTGTACTGTCAAAGGTAGACAGAGCCTGGCCGCACTGCAGCAAAAAAGCTACTCAGTGAAGCACAAGGTTCCATCTCAGTGAAACTCAGCTGATTATAGGCTTGAATAGACCCTGTAATAACAGAGTTGTGTGACAAGCACAGGGTAGGCCAGGCAGAGACCACCTTGACCTTTACTAACGGGAATCCAATAGTCAATTATCCATCCTGTTTTGCTCACCTGATTCAGTCACTTAGGGAGTAGATGGAACAAGCATTGATGAGACATCTCTCAGAAAAGTTTGACCATCAAACTCAGGGAAAGCACCTACAGAAAGGGGAGGAAAATGACCCCAAAATGAAAGCAGAGACAATTTGTTAGAAACAGCATTATAGCACCAAAAAAAAAAAAAAAAAAAATCATAGCTCTCAAGCCATTTACTAGCTCCAAGATAAGTGATACACCTGACAGACAAATGAGAGCTGAGAAGATTGCCTGATGTGCAGTAAGCCGAGAGAATAAAAAAACCCCTCCAACCTCAAAACCACTGTTTAACAGAAGTCAGACTCTGATCCTTAGATACTCCTGTGAAAGAAATGAGACACTTAATCATCATATTTTCCACCCTTCTTTTCTACATGCCAGCTAGAAGTTGCACTGTGAAAAAAACACTTTGCATGAGAAGAGCTTTAAAAAGCAGTGATTTTAGGTCCATATTAGGAAGCTGATTTCTTTTTAGTGTTTCAGGATGTGAAATTCATAGGTTAGAATACAATTAGTCCTGAGACAACTATCGACCTTACTTCAGCTTACCGGGAAGGCATCCTTTCTTAGACTCGACTTTGGCTCCAATGACCCGCACAGAGCTTCAGGAAGATACACAGATAAAAATCTTACTACCTTACTTCAGATTAACACAAAAGCACCAAAAGATACCACTGGCAAGGTCTTTGCTTTCCTAGGAGAGTGGATCAAGGCAGCTGTCACTGTAACACTGCACTCTGGATTTCCCCGGGGAAACCCACTGCAACAGCCACGAGCACTCAGACAGGAGTGTGCGTTTCTTTGTGGCTCTTTTCGTATTCCTTGGTTTGTACAGAACTGCTCAAAACACCCCTTTAATCCACTGGGGAGATGGAGACGTCAATTTTCAACTCTTGTTCTTATCCATATACCTTGAAATACACCAACAAATTTGATTTGCATTATGTTTTCCTGTCTAAACCTTAAAAATCTGTAGACTGTATTTCATAGACTACAAGGAATGCTGCTTCCAGTACGGTATTAAGCTACAGTAGTAAGTTACCTATGGTGTGAAGGTTGATGCTGAGGGAGCCACTCTTTAACTGGTCGGAAGTGATACATGTAGTAACACTGCTTTTTCCGATAGTTCAGTGCTTGTCCTAAGTTTCCCAGGGCTTTTTCCAACTAATTCCCTGTCAATAAGCCTGACACAAATTTCTGCCAAGTAATTAATACAGCTTTTGGATGCTCAGCTCTAAGTTTTGGCCAGTACATATGGGAGATGGATACTTTCTGCACCTGAATCAGCTGCTCAGAAGTGGGGAGTAATCCAGTATACATAGTCCCTTACACTTCTAATTTAGACATCAGCCTCACTGCTGCTAATCTTCTGACTCTGGCTCTTATAACATAATCACGAAAAGGCTACACTTGGCTTCCTCACTTAAATATTTCTGTTCCCAGTCATACTGAAAATACAGCCATTTTCCATGGCATCGTAGCACAAGCAAAATTGTCAATTACACTAATGTTCTGTTTATCATACAAACATAACCCCTAAGATCTGCAGTTGGGAAAGGAATATTTTGTTTCCCAAGCAGAGATGGAAAGCATATCATTAGACAATTTATGGCTATTGGCAGATACCATATGTATTAATCTTTTGCTAAATATACTGAAATACACACTCACAAAATAAAGGAGAAATCTTGCCAGCTCTTGAAATAGGTGTTTCATCCACATTATTTAGACAATAATTAAGATCACACTTGGAGAATGAACACTAATTTGTGAATTTAAGCATAGATTTCCCTTGTTATTTTATTCAGCACAATGTTTTGTTATAGGAACATTAACAGAGGGAAAGAAAGAAAGAAGAGAAAATTATTTAAATAAAATCAGGACAACAAAATGTGTAAAATGTGATTGGCTAAATGCAACATATGTTATCAGCTTGTTCTGACACATTTTGAGGATTCTTCTTTAATAGTTCTCTAGTCAGAATTACATGACCTCATTAAAAAGCAAATGCAGGAAATGCGTTTTTTTGTAGATGCGTGAACAGCACAACTAAAACTTTCACAAAATTTATTTTTTTTAAAATCAAGATTATAAACTCTCCTATCCCACACATGCAATTTCAAAGAAAAACCAAGCACACAGTAAAATACAATGTGATACTTACCTAAGGGTTTTGGGAAAGGATGTCTTCGTAAACACTCAGCATCCCGTGAGACCACATAAATCTCTGTGGAAACACAGAAGCCTGTATTGAAAAAATTTGCCTTCTAGAGAATTTGGAAGGAGAACCCTCTCTTGATTTTCATCATAGGAAAATGGCTTTTATTGATGATGAAATACTCATTAAACAAAGCAGATAGATGATCTAGATCAAATTAAGACTTACTCCTGAGTTAGACCCAAGCCACCAGCTTGCAGAGGTCATAAAACAGCCAGATGTTCTATCCAGAAAAGTTTTCTATTCTTTGCCAACTGCATTTTATTAGACTCTAAGGAGGGAAAGAAGCAAGACTGTGTCAGACTAGGAATAATAAATCACTCAAAATTACAAAAGGAAGTGACACATGGAAATAACAAATATCTCCTCTCTCTGCATGGAAAGATTGGGTATTTTTTTTCTATTTTAACATCCTAACATTTAACAGTTAACAGCTATATTTTTCACACATTTCTCTTTTGAGAGATATAAATTACTATATATGACCTTTCCCTGGAGTAAAAAAAAGAGATAATTTCTTCCCCAGATCCTCTTTCTTTCTGGTTCCTCTGGTTCAGGTTACTTGCCCCCTCTCATTCCGCTTCTATTTTTTAGATTAGGCAGCGGAGTCATCTGCACAGCTACCAGAAACTTCTTTTGGATTCCCACCCACTGTTTATAATAAAAACACTAAATCTACTGTCTAGACTTTTTATATAAATGCTAATAACATCAGGTTGTGTTTATATAAAGAGTTCTTGGGCCTACATACACATTCTCACTAGGTTTGAATGAACATTACAGTGAGCTTAGAATCAGCAGTGAGGTTCAAGCCTTTCTACATTGTCCTCAGTTTGATACAGAACCAACCAAAAAAACCCAACAAAACAAAACAAAATCCTGAAACTAAAAAAAAAAGTTGGAAAGGGTGGAGTCTTTTTCTTTCATCATTAAAGGCAACACAACAGAAGATGCACATTATTTCCCTGTGGAAGAAACCATGCCATGTGTCTGCTACTAGCTACAATACATACTCTTCAGTACTTAGAAAACTCACTGGAAGCTAAACCTGTGAAAAATGTTGAATAGGAAACATATATCTTTAGGCCATGCAAGCAACAGTATGGGGAATCATTGGATTCCCATCACAGCAGCTGCATGTGAATTTAATGATACAGAGAACAGAATGGAATTCACAAATCATATTGAGTCGTTTCTCATGTTTGCAGCCCTTGGCACCAAGATGAAACCTGAAGTAGCTGTGCTTGTGTTAGTTGTCTGACTTTGGAGGACTTCAGAAAGTATTGAATTCTAAAGCACAAGGATAAGGAACAAGTACTGGCTTTAGAAAGCCATGTTGTATGCCAGAAGTAGCGCACACTGACCTAAACTTTAAGACAGGAGCATACATCTGAAAACAAATCAGTCTCGCTCCAGTTTACACTGAAGTTAGGACGAGTCCTATCAATATCAACCAGGGAAGCAAGAATCCTCTTCAGGGTCAGGGGAAGCCCATACCTCCTTGAGCACAAGTTGCTCAAGCACTGCAATTGTGAAACACCAAAGCTGGGAAAGAGCAAGCTTGGAGGGGAAAAAAAACCCCAACCAAACATGCAAATAAATTCCAATGATAGACCTGGAAATACCAGATTATCTAGAAGAAGTAACAATTGTCCCCTATACAGGAACTCCTTAAAAAGAACATGGAATGGACCCATACCTGGATAGGGCTCCAAGTTATAGATTCTGATAGCAGTAACTAAACTAAAGAAGAAAATTGCTTGCAATCCAATAGAGTTTTCTTCCATTAAAATCGCAGTAGATTCAGGTTCCTAAATAAATGTGTTAACTGGCACAGCACAGAGAACTACAACCTCAGAAACCATTGAACAAAACATATTCCACAGCTTTGTTTTGCCTTTTTTTGTTACTTCCAAAGGCACCTCTCCAAAGCTTCAGACACCACGCCATGGAGTAACAGTCAGGGGGAGAGAAGCTCCCAATGATTAAATACTGCAGGAGAGACATGACCAGACTGGGGGAAAAGGATTCAAAAACAAAACATGGAGAAAGCAGAAGTAATCACAAGCCTAACAGCAACAGACTGCTGGTTTATAAGGCACAATAACCTCAGTGGGACAGTTGTTGAATTTCCTGCAGCACCAAGCCTAGGGACAGCTGCTCAGATGATAAGGATATGTATTACTGCCCACAGAAATTCAAAGCGTTCCCAGGCAAAGGAGATGTGTATTCTGGTCATATGTGTACTGGGGAGGGAATGGGAAACGGGGTGCTGCCTACTCACTTTCATATCCATAAGCACTAAGAACGAACACAAGCACACAATGCATTTCCCATTCAGACACTGAACTCTAGTAGTTAAAATGACTTCCACATCAGTCCCCAACATTACAAAATTCTCTCCTGTTCTACCTGATCTGGCAGCCTAACACCCAGAAATCTACTCACGGAATACCTTCATCAGGGTGGCTGAGCAT
>JAVJGJ010000003.1:4031140-4052942 GCA_035590215.1 Microhierax caerulescens | reverse complement strand
TCCCATGGCATTCAAAAGCATTAGAAGAGAACACAGCATATATCTGGGTTGGACGGGGCTTTGAGCAACTTGGTCTAGTGGAAGGTGTCCCTGCCCATGGCAGGGGAGTTGGATTTAGATGATCTTTAAGGTTTCTTTCAACCAAGACCATTCTATGATTCTGTTATATATTCTTCCCATCCAATCTTATATAGAAAGAGTGCACAGATGCATAGCTAGAAGCCTCCCAAGTAGAAGGCATGTGGATTTCAGGATGCACATTTTCAAAGGATTAAAAATCTGCATACACCAGACTATAACTACCTCTTCTGATTATGACATTCGCTCATCCATGCTTTTTTTCCCTTAGATGAGTTCAAGCTTTAAAAAAGGATCTCACTGTAATTGTGTAACATTTACATAGAAAGATTTATGTCTTTCTTGATTAACAAGAAGGTATTGCAGGATAGTGATCTGGAACTGATTATTTTCAAGGAACACCAATACAAAACTACACCTTTTAGGACCTGCTTTATTAGTCTTTTGCAGCAGATTCAGTTGGCAGTGCACTTCCACCACTTGAAATCAGAAGCAGGAAAACTCACTTACTATACAATATACAAGGAAGATAATCAATTAGAAGCATAAAAGCAATGCTTTGGCTTTGGTTGAGATTAAATAACTTTGCAAGTAAAGTTCTAGAGATCTGGTGAATATAAAGCAGCTCCTAATCTAACAGTAGTTGTATTTTTCATTTTCTGTCAGTCCTGCTCAAATCCCAGTGAAACGAGACACTGACACAACCTCAAATTACAATGGGTCTCACACAGCTAAAGCTATTAGAGATCTCTGCAAATGCATTTTCCCCTTAGTTAAAACATTGTGCTCCACCAGTCAGCTAGAATGAACAAAACAAGGAGCATATAACATACCTGTAACGTAGCCCAGTGCACAGAGCTTTCTGTGGAGGCAAGTCCAGCTGGAGGGGATAGCTCCATCACAGACTGTCCCAAAATATGAGGATCACCATACCTGCCAGCAGAGCATTAACTGAATGATGCTGTTCTGAGTGAATGCAGAATGCCAGCCATCATCTACAGCTATGAACATCTCCACCACTGACAGCAGCAACAGACTGTCATCACAGCTATAGCTGAGGGCAAGCTGAGAAGAAAACCTGCCAGCCTTAAGTCTGGCTTCCTTGCATGCTTTTGACCATTGGGGCCACAATCCAATTACAATGCACAGTGCCTGCTGCTCAAAAATTATGCTGGAAAAAAGACATCTATTGATGCACCTGAACTAAACATGATGAAAGTTGAGTATTTCAAACCTAACCTCCATTTCAGGAGCTCTCCAAACTGGGCACATGACAATCTCTTTTTCACAATAGTTACAAGTGGCCCAAGTCAATCTGAGCTCTACAGGATTTCTTTTAATGTAAATTACTTAATTTGGAATTTAGCGCAAACACTTGTTGGCACTCAGGCACTGTGCCAAGCTTTCCCTTCTTCCCCAGCTAGGGCTTCTGAGGGATTCTGTTCTCAAGTTTAGACTCACTCCCACCACTGCCTGCTCCAGGTGAGTGTCCCATTAAACACTCTTGGAAGTCAAAAGACGTTTTACTAACAATTTGAAACTGGGTCTCAGATCTCAAGATGTAGCAAAGTTGCATAGTGCTACTCATGAACTTGAAAGCATGGCCTTAAAGCTCAGATACGTGTAATGATTACAGCAGCCAAGGAGCAGAAGACCCAAAATCCTGAGTGAAATTAGGGTCTACCTGATCTAACATTCCAAGAATGGACAGGACCAGGCACTTCATAAAAATACCTAACTCTAAAGTGGGTTGCATCTGTCAAACAACGTGTGAAGTTAGAAAATGACACTCGACTGGGAAGTCTGAACTTAATGAATTACCAATAGTAATTACTTACCAAGAATTGAATTCTTTTTTCTCTGACATATGGTCTTAGATAAGACAATTACTACTTTTACAATCATTGGAAAAAGCAGATGTCATTATCCGGTGTACAGAAATGGAAGGCTTACTTTAATATGAGACTGCTGGGGTGCAGAGTCATCACGTGGATACTTTATTTTGGAAATTCTTGTTACAGTTACCCTAGAGTTACCCTAACATTAGAATCAAGCTGTAGTGAGGGTAAACATAAAACTTCTAATTCATGTTGGCTTCCTTTTTTTCCTGTTTTTTAAGTGTATTTTAAAAAAATCTGACATTTAGATACATGTCATGCTTTAAGCAAACTCTGGATCCTTCCAAAGAAGACTTATACTTAAAAAAAAATATTAAAGCACTTCCATTTACCATGGAACACTTATGTTCAAATGCAGCATCTGTTTGTTAAGTAGAGGTTCAGCTTTGTGACTGAGCTTGCCAGCTGGGTTAAATCAAGTCACATCAGGCAGATTCCCCTGGTTTTCAGGGTACATTTCAAATGACCCTGCATGTCCAACATTAAGAGTGCATATAATTTAAAAGGACAAAATATTCACAGCAACATTAGGAATGCCAAATTCTGTAAGCATTTCACTTCCAGATTTACAACCAGATAGTGCCTTCAGGCCATGACAGGGCGGAAGCTGCAAGGGACCGAAAGCCACACAAGGAATTCAAACTGGCTAGGGGACACCAGGGACCTGGTGTCCTGGCTACAAGAACAGCCTTTTAGAGGAGTTTGGGTGTGCTCCCTCCAATACCCCCCAAGTTTCAAATACTATTGTAACTGCCATTAAGCAGCATTGGCAGACAAGAATTTTGTTGCTTCTTACCTACTCTGCTATTCAGTCCACTGCATGGACCTTCAGTGTCCACACTGATAAAAGTAGCATCCCTCATTTCACACAGAGGTTAGTGGCTTCTTTAGGTCAAACTCTGGTGGAAAACTCAGTCCTTTTATCCTTAAGCAAAGAGTTGCAAGTCTGGAGGTCATGAATGTATCAGTTTCCTCAAATAAAATGGATGACAACTCAGGGTTTCTTAATTTATTTTTAGGACAGGGACAATTGATTGAACTTAGTAGCAAGCACCATTGAGAAAATAGCTTCTAAATATCCAGTCATGGAAGGACTGACTAAGGTGTTATGTGCCTCCTGCTAGCAAGCTAAGCCTCTCCCTCCTTTAACCACTGGGTCCAGGCTTCAACCTGTTGCCTGTCCTGTTCAGGCCAGAGAGATTATTTTGAGTCAGATGTGCTGCCACAGCACAGGACTTTAGTCATTGCCAAGCAAAGCACATCTCTGGAGCATCAATGCAAACCACTGCACTCCATCTGGAGCTGCCCAAATGAGCCCTGAGGGACACGTCCAGAGAACTGGTCCCCTCTGAGCAATGAGCTTACGTTTCTCAGGCTCTCTAGGCAGGGCTAGTGGCCTTGCTTTGGGCACCTGCACTAACTGGTTCAGAACCAGTTGTGGATCTCTGTGCAGCATTCCACTGTGCCACACTGTGGGCAGGCAGCTCATCTAGATGGTTGTTGTAGGTCCCTTCCAACTGGAACTATGTTATTCTTCATCCACCAACACTTGCTGAGGTTGTATTCAGACCTTGCAGGACCTTATTCAACTTCTCTGACTGAGCTTTACAACCGAGGTGCTTGGAAAAGGCAAGGTAATTCAGTTGCACTTATACCTTTGGTAAAAGAACATTTTGTTTTAAACCTAACTCAAAGTAAACTGACATAGAAGTGAAACAGTGACATTGTAGATTCTGATGGTCACATCCATTCAGACCACCTGACAGTTCTATGAAGTAATTAGTTTGATTTGCATAATATCTGCTCTGCAATAAATCCTTGGACCTTTACCAGCTCGTTGACTTTCTCCTGTCCCTCAAACACTGCAGCCTTATGGAATCCGTTCCTTGTGACTCTTACTTTATGAGAGGGAAGAGAGCAGAGATGGCTCACCTCTATTCAGTGGAGCTCAAAGTAGCATGTTCAGCCTAGCTACTGTTTTTTCCTATTGAAAAACAAACTGGAATTCCACAGAGAACAGAACACAGCATTCTTGCCTTGGGCTGTTTCACCACCTTATTCCACAGACATGTTGTTAAGAGTTCTTTTGGGTTCTGCACACCGGTGTAGGTGGTCAAAGGATTTACCCCCAAACCACACATTATATCATGCACAGGTCTAATCTGCCTAAATCCAGGAAAGTACTGAGTAACAGCACATCCAGAGCAGAAAATGGGATGCTTTGGCCTTAGCATTTTGACAAATGCACCAAACTACTGAAATTAAGCTGAACACCCATGAACATATCAGTGTTTCTAAATGGGCAACATTGTCTTACTTGGCATATTTGGCACAGTCAGCAAAAAAACCCCAAAAACCTCCTTTTTACTGTCTCTTGAATTGCTGAACTCCAGATCTATTTTGCTGTGGAGAACTTCATGCTTTCCTCAGTTCAGCAGGTAGGAAGTAACAATATCAACTTTCCAAACAATGTTCAAAATGGAAATTTCACAGTCAACATGCTTCTGCTTCCTAAGGCTGTAGCTCTAGACTTTGAAGTAGTGATTACTTTTGCAAAACCTCATTTTATAGGCTTGCCGACAGATCTCCACATAGATTGCAAATTAAATAGCACAGAAAGCTGCTACTAGGGTCCTCATTAGCACACAGTCATTTCCAGTACTTTTCTCCGGCTGCCTAGATCATTACTTGAGATCCAAACTAAATCTAGCATCATAATTAAGCTCCCTCTTTTAACTCGACACCTGGTAAAATTGTGGTCTAATTTTTTTCAGCAATCTGTTTGTGCCTTATGTTCTGACTGAAGGACAGATTTGGTTTTTCAAAGATTTTGTTGTTTGAATTTTGTTTTTATAACCCAAATTCAGCAGTGCAAAGTGTTTGTTTTCATTTTATCTTAGACTGACTTTAGCTTTAGTCCTTTGCATTTCAGTGTCAACTATGGCAAGATTGTCCTTCAGGATTATCAGACCCAAGCCAACAGATATTTAATAGAGGAAGAAGAGTGGTGAGAAATAAAGATAAACAAAACACCAAATTCAGCACCTTTTTCTATGTAGGGAGTCTGAATTAAGATCTCCCATCTTGCAGAAAAGGAGCACTCAAGCTTCTGGATCTCTAATGAGTGTCTTGAACCAAACCCACGATCCTTGATTTGGGTGAAGAAGAACAACCAGGAAAAGAATAAATATTTTATCAGAACCACATTTTCAGCAGCTAAACTGAAACTTGCCATACTCCCATAGCACAACACCAAGCTGCTCTGAACACTTTCAAGTTCTGATTGGCACAATCCAAAAGAAGGTTCAGATACCTGGCAAGGTAAGGCATTGCTGAGTCAGTTCCAAAGGTCACACACAAGCTTGTAGATGCCTTCAGATCTCAAACAAAGCTACTCGCTCTTGGTGATCCATAATGTAAGCCTCAGAGCATCAACATTCATTCTGTTTCTTCTCAAAGTTATTTAGGCTGCTCCTTTAAAAAGTTTTTTAAAGTCCAGTTCTGCAGGAAAAAAAAACAACAACCAAAACCAAAACAAAAACACAACAACAAAACAAACAACTGGGTTTTGACCAATATGAAAATAATGCTTCTAGTCAGCCAGTGAAAATCTTTAACCCTTGAATCTCGCTCATACCAGAGCATTAGTTACAAAGCAACATGTTGTATAGGAATTGTAGAAAAAGCAACTTCAAGAATATGCAGAGAAATCTCTGAGCGAGGTTTTGGAGGCTACTACTGAGGTAAAAAAAGGTTTTGCTTCTGCATCATCTCATTTTTAGCTTTTCCCATATAGGAGGTAGCAGATGGAAAGCGAGTCAGGCATTAAAATGCTACCTAAGTCAGGATTTTATGCTTTCATGCAGTGTCTCAATTAATCAAAGTTTTGCTATAAAATTCAAACAGCACTGCTCAAAGCCAAGTCAAGTCATAAAATAAGAGCTGATTAATTTCCCTCTAATTTGTATGATAATTAAAATTCCAACTTTTAATTCTGTTAATTGTCCTCCCACAAGGAGGTTGATTGGGCTTTGCTAATACATGCTGTGAAAATGCACTTCCCACAGGTCTGTCTTTGTTCCCTTTAAAATGTAATGCTTTTACATAATTATCCCTTAACTTCTATAGATAAATGTAAGCTTATCTCTGGCCTGTTTTGACACAAGCCCCTGTGTAACTTAAGCTGTGTCCATAAATCAAATGCTGAAAGTCATTAGATGTTTCATCAGAACATTGTGCCAGTGTGTGGTTCTGTGTGCCTTTTAATGAGCAATTAAACTTGCAAAAGACAGAAGGGAAAAAAATCTAGAGTAAAAAAATACACACACACATCCTCCCCCAGAAGTCAAATGTCTCTGAAATGAACTGGAAAAAAGACAATATATGATATAGTAGACATCTTGCTTTCCTCTCACTTTCTGCTTTCCACAATCCCAACAGACTGCATAAAAAACTGGTCAAAGGAGAGGTAAGCAGAGCTGGTACCTGCACACAACCCAGATGCTCACTGGAAAAAGAGAAGTTTACTTGGTAAAGCTGCAGTCAACTTATATGGCTTTTGTTTCTCTGGCTGGCTGCAAAATAACCTAATTCATTATTTGATATACCTCAAATAATTCTTTATTTGATGTAGCTGAATGGGAAGTCTCACCAGTCCTTTTCTTGGGGTAGAGTAGTTATTTGTACGCAGGGAACACCTGCCACGCTGTCTGCCACAAAACATACAACGTGACCACTGCAAAGAAGTTAAAAAAACTCAGCGTGATCTGTGGCCATTTTTTGGCTCTGAGCACACTCAAAAATCCAATCTACAGCAAATAAACAATCAGCACATTCTAAAAATCTCAGCACACTGGCTTCAGTAAAAGCTCTAAAGCCATATTCCTAAGGAAAGAAACCAAACACATACATTATCCCTGAACATGAGAGTATTCAACAGTTTTCGAGATAGACAGTCATATCCTTTCCTCAAACTTCTTCCTGGCTATAATGTTATCATTATTTTCCATCTCATTTAGCACTGACTTGCAAGTGAATTGTGATTAGAGACAGCTGAATAATAGAAAAAGCATTAGACATTTGTACTGTCCATCAGCAAAGGATTTGGGCAGTTATAGCATTACATTGACTAAATACAAAAAAGTGATTTGCCAAAGAGAGCAGCATTTTAAAAAACCACCTTCTAGAACTAAAGATTTTAATTAGTTCTTTATATAAATGTTTTGCATAAACAACAATTAAGATGAGGCTAGTAAATCCACCGTTTGCAATCTAACAGTTTTGCCTTGCTATCAGTGTTCATGCAGACTCTCTTTGTTGCTCAGAATAGGAAGCGATGACATGCCTTCAGGCCCTTCATGTCTTGCATTTCTTTTCTTCATGCTTCCCTGGCTTATGCCTTTTACTGTATAAATGGACACCACATCAGATAGCCTCAAAAAGTTGTCTGGATTTTCACTGCCAGGATAGATGAATAAATCTCTAGCTCCAGCACTACCCTGCTCCCAAGTCAGTCAGCCACTGACAAAGCCCCTACGTTACAGTTGCTGTGTTTCAAACAGAACCACCAGTCAAGGTGGGACCCAGGTGATGGATGAGAGACATGGAGAAGCCAAGTCAAAGCCCCACCTTCCCCTCGGGAGCAGCAGATGGCACACAGATCTCCCCTATTCTCTGCACCTCAACAGCACCACGCTTTTATACTGTCTAAGAAAACTAAACACCTTTTAGGCCAGAACTACTTATCTGGGTCTTTTTCCATCTTCTATTCCATACAATGCAAAAGCTATTAAATCTTGTTTTCCATAGAGAATTACACTTTCTATATGCTAATTTACCCTCAATTTAACATACTGTGTGGGTCAACAATATCGAGACAATGCAAAAATGTAAAAGGGGGCAAGGAAGCTCTTGCATTTATTACCCTTTGACTCAAACCAATATAAGAATATACTAAGTGTGTTACACTAATCATATTGCCCAAACCTTAGCAGATAAGACAAGAAAATCAATTGTAATTTCTTTGGCTGTTTTCTCACATATTCTCAACTTGTTAGCAGCCATTGCTTTTTAGAGAGCAGTCAATGAATATTTAGTGCTGAAGCACACTGGCAATTTTATCTGCCAGCTAATAAAAAAAGCTGCTTGGTCATGGGTGTAAGAGAAGAGGTCTATTTTAGCCTGTGTGGCTGGCTGGCTATAATAAGAAGGATGACAATTTTAAATTGGGAGATTAATGGATAATTTGGAATCACTGTCATTCTGACACAGCCAGTGACCTTTTCAAATTGACAGATAGCTCCATTTCACCCCAACCAGCTACAACAAGAGATTGTTTCAAACAATTGGACCTAAATGCCAGGTTTAAAGGAGGCCAAGTATAGGGATGTGGCAGGGCAGTTTATAAGTAAAATAGGCCTTCTCCAGATTAATGAAATAGTTAGGAGGGCCACTCATCCATCAGTTCCAATTCTTAGCTCTTAGCTACTGCAGCATTACCAAGATAAAAGGGATTGATGCCAGAAAGAAGAATGCTCAGCATTATCTTTTCCCGCAATGAAAACAGTATGGCCGAAACACTGAACCATCCAGCATCTGTCCAAAATTATATAATGAAAAGTTATGAAATAGGTGAAAGAAAAGTTCTGCAGACATCTGTACTCATCCCATGATATTGGGTGGTATTGAAGCAATAGTAGCATAGAGAGGCATATAAATCAGTTGTGAGAAAAAAATATAAAATAAATAAAAAACCCACAAAAAAGTAATTTCCTGCTACAGACAAGATTTGCTCGAGTCCTGATATAATGGACCTTAGAAGTAAGTTATTGCTAAACACAGAAAAACTATTTTATGCAAAGTTGTAAGAACTATCTCTTAATATGTTCTCTCTCTGAATCTCTTACAGTTAAATTTGCAGTGTTAAAGTCCAGTCTTACAACATGACTTTGGAAAGGAAGTCATGTTTATAAACATGAAAGCCCAAAATGAGTTGTCTCTTGACAAATTTGGCATGCAATTGTGCATTAAGTACACAATACAAGCAGAAATTTATTCAAAGGGTTTACACTCACATTAATTTAGAATTCTATCTTTTCAAATGTTTCTATACAGAAGGCTTTATTTTAGCTTTCAGAGGTTTGCCAGATGTGGATTAGCATTTTGTATCAGTGAGACCTGAGTTGTTGCATACCACCGTATACTAATATTTTTAGGAAGAGGAATGGGTGGCATTTCAGGCCAGCCAGTCCACTATCCAGCGACCACTGCTTGGAGATCTACACTCAGCTCCCAGACTTTTCGAGCCTGTTACTCTCATTGTCACAAAGAGTTTCTGAGCCGTGATTTTGAAACATTGAAAACTTATTTGCCATTTTCTAAATGCAGTATGCCACAGAGCACTGCTGACAGGAGGAAACTGAAAATTGGCCTTGGAAGCAAGATAGGGATGTTGCAAAGGAATATACTCAGTTTTCAGCTGATGGAAAAGGATGCCTGAAGTGGATGCACACCACCACCCATACTTACGAAAGGTCTCACAGTAGCTCCAAAGTCAGCAGCGCTCATCATCTGTTACACCGATTTCAGCTTTGTGACCTCAAACTGGGACACAAGTCCCAAATGCAGTACAAAATACAACCCATAATACCACGCAGATTACACTGCGCACTGCACCAAGCCTTACTCAGACCAGTAACAGGGCTAACCTGAGGTGCTGCAGGTAGGAGCATATTTTAGATTCACTGGGAAAGTAGGACACCGTTCTTAGGGAATTCTGCTTACTACTGCTAGCTACCCAGAATAATAGATGCTGTAACATACTCCGTGTTAAAATAGAACAGACTATTTCAGTCGGAAGGGACCTGCAATGATCACATCTAGTCCGACTGCCTGACTGGGGCTGACCAAGAGTCAAAGCGTGTTGTTCAGGGCATTGTCCCAATGCCTCTCAAACACTGGCAGGCTAAGCAGTGACCACCTCTTAGGCAGCCTGTTCCTGTGTCTGACCACCTCTCAGTTAAGAAAGGGTTCCTAATGCCCTGTCTAAACTTCCCCGGGCACAGCTTTGAACCGTTCCCACATCCTGTCACTGGACCCCAGGGAGAAGAGACCAGCACCTCCCTCTCCACACCCCCTTCCCAGGAAGCCACAGAGAGCAAAGAGGTCACCCCTCAGCCTCCTTTTCTCCAAACTAGCAAACCCCAAGCCCTTAGCCACTCCTCAGAGGATATTCCTTCCAGCCCTTTCACCAGCTTGTTGCCATATTCCAGGACCTTCACATCCTTCTTAAATGGCGGGGCCCAGAACCACACGCAGCATTTCAGGTGAGGCCACACCAGTGCCGTGTACAGCAGGATAATCCCCCTTCTGAGCAGCTGCCCAAGCTGGGGCTTATGTCTGAAGGACACGGGTTGCCCTCCTGGCTGCCAGGGCACACTGCTGACTTGTATCGAGCCCGCTGTCAGCCAGCCCCCCCAGATCCTTGCCTGCAGGACTGCTTTCCAGCCACCCCTCTCCCAGTTTATACTTGTACCTGGCATTACTCCATCCCAGGTGCAGAAATAAGCTAAATGGTCATAAGAAGGTAAAGCAGCCATAAAATATTTCTTCCTTCCAGACAGGGAAAAAAATGCCAGCAAACTTGCAATGAGATCAACACATTTGAAAAGTCAAGACTACTTATTTACTAGTGCACATATGGAATGAAGTGCTTGTGCAGAACCAATTCTTTTCTCAAAAAAAATCTTACAAAATTTATAGGGGTTTTTTTGTCATTCTGTAATAATGCACTTAAGAAATACACATAGCATATTGCTCACTAGTTATATAACATTTTACCTGGTTACTACAGATTAGGGATCAAGTGTAATATTTATGAAATTCAGTCAAAGAGAATAAGTGATGCACAGGCAATTCTGCAATTAAAAATGCCAAGTCCACTCTATTGTAATTAGCAAGGTAATCATTATCCATTTTTTTTGTAAGCACACTGAGAAATACCAGCTAACAGACTAAAGTCTTGTAGTTTGTCAGAATTATCTCAGTATTTTTAAATTTCAGCATGATTTCTGGAAGTAGGAAATGTTTCATAGCCAAATAAGGGAATACGGGGTAAATTCATCACAACATTGTGATAAATGAGTTAAATACTGAATATGCACTAAATCTTCTAGGTAAGCAAGAAATGAGTAAGTTCAGTATGTATTATGAATAAAAGAAATGGGAAAACTCCAAATTTTTGATAAAGTGACAAGCTCAATAGTACCCAGATGAGTAATCAGAGTTATATTGGAACTGCACAGTGATAGATCGCAAAACAGAACATACTCCGTAGAAGAACTGTAACACAAAGCACTCGGGGCCAATGCATTTGATCTCGCTACTGTCAGAATTAAATAGAAATCATGTTTTATCTCACTGATACCATCCTGCCTGTGCATCTGAGAGCAGAAATGGCAGAAGACATCTATAGAAACTCTGAAGCAAAACAACTGAGTTTGTAATTTCAATACTTGTGTTTAAATGACACTTTTTAGTAAATGCAAGACAGATAATTCTGAAATTGGAAACAGATGGAACTGATGATTTTTTTTACCCCACAACTAAAAGCAGGGATTTATTTTTAAATTTATATTGCAAAACCAAAGAGGAGTATTTGCAACACTCCAATGCTGTGCAACTAGAATAATTTATTCAAAGTCATGCAACTAGGAAATAGGCCACTATAGCCAAATAGCTTCTTTTAGAAACAGAATGGTTTGAAGACAGTTGGCTGCTATAAGGTTACAGAATTACATTTTTCATTTTATATTAATGAGACTGGAAATTCTCTACTTTGCTGTTTCTGTAACTCATTAAAACGTTTTTGCAATTTCAAGTGAAGTAACACCTAAAATAATCTGGCACCCCATTTACATCAAAGTTTGCATGAGAGCTCTATGGCATAAAGTGACTTCAGTCTGTGACCATTCTTTCATTTCATGGCCTCTGAAAATAATCCTGTCTCAAGTAGTCTTGATTACCTTGGAAGTTGGATTTTCTGTTATCAAAATACCAAAACAGGTTTTGAAGAAAAAAACTGGAATGAACTCTCCAGGTCAGACAGATTCCCCTGTATCTACAAAAGAAAAAGGTAGAAGTAAAAAAGAACAAACAAAAACCCCAAAACAAAACCCTAAACCAAACGAAACGAAACGAAACCAAACAACCAAGAAACCAATTAGCCAACAATAAAACCCCCACACTAGAGAATGTCGGTAGCACTGCCTGGGATCTAGCAGGCTCCATCACTGCCCAAGCCAAAGCTACAGCACAGGGCAAAACTGTAACTTGGAGCATACAAACCCAAATCCTTACTCACAGGGTTAAAGCCCAGCGTTTTAAAATGTCATAATATTGTTAGTAAATCATTATTTGATCTTAGATGCTTTGATAAGATTGCATAGCATACTAAGCATTTGTTCCATAGGATTTGTTTCCTCCTATTTTTCATGGACCTCACAGATCACCTGAGTTCTGGGCCAAAAAAAACCTCTTGCTTTTTAAACTAGAATAATTCCTTCTACTTCCTTGCCCCCACCCCCTCACCCCCACCCCCACCCCCACTTGGTGTCCAAGAACAATTACGTACTTTGCAAAACAACGTCTAGAATTTTAAATTGAGCATCCAAATTTAGAGGGAGCTTGAACATTTTGGCTTTTGTCTAATGCTATCTGTCAGAGAAAATCAGCACATAATCAAATTAGCCCCAGCCAAATTTAACAACTTAAGCTGAAGTACTCCTATGAAAACAGCACTACATAAACTCATGTAACAGTGGGTTAATTCTGTATTATGTCTCCTGAAGTGAGCAGTCAACTATGCAAAAGTTAGGTTCGACAATGGCAACTGCGTATCATTTATTTTGACCTACTTCTGCAGGCACATTGTATCTGCATAGGCCTCCCAGAAAGTGCCATGTTCAAACATGATTGTTTGATGTCACAATATCACTTCTAGGTGCTGGGTTAGTGTGCAACAACTCTTCTCCAGAAGTCTATAGCTGAAAGACATGTTCTTTGCCTTTCCAGTACTTGATGTAAAGAAAATGGCATGTGAAAAGTATCACATTGCTAATCAAGCAGATGCTTTCATAATGCGGGCACATCACTTTGCTATGTGAATACAATTCCTCAGATAGGAAAAGCCGTTTTTAATAACAGATTAAAATCATGGAGTTAGATGTAAAATTATTTCCACTGAAAAAGCACCCAGGATATTCTACACATGCATTAAAGTGCAGTAGCATTTTTTAAAATATAAAACAACAAGAAAAAATAAATTTTGCCTTTCTGGTAATTTTTGAAAGCAGAAAACCATGAGATTTGTTTCAGATCTCACTTTTCATAGAAAGTTGTAAGCATCTTAGCAATGAATGTGAACCCAGTTATCATTCCAAGGGATGCCAATCAAGGATCTACTAAGCTTCAGTTGTGAAGCATAGCAAACCAATTTACTTAATGGGTAAAAAAGTAACTTGACAAGTATTAAAGCACAGTAAGATGTTATCTTAGAGAATTTTTTTAAAAATATATTATTTCGTAAGAACAATAAATAAATAATATTAAATTTAATATTTTAAATGTTTGAAAATATTTTTTCCCTTAAGAAACTGAATTGATATATTTATTGTCATGCTGAATGTAAGTCACTCTCTGGACACAGCATATTCAGTTATCTGTTGATAGAAGATAAAATTCCTGAATTAGAACACACAAAAAGGAAGTCTTTCAGCATTTTCACGTGTATTTTAGCATAATATTCCGAAAGTAGCCTTTTTTTTTTCCTGTGCAGCAAAATCACCATCTATTTAAGGATCGAATATAAGCTTGATTAACTGTTTTAGACATCGTAATATTTGGTCTAAACTTTGGCCCTCAGAAAAAGCAAGCAAGGACAAAGTTCTGGAAAGTGATTGAAAAATCTCACTTTCATTTTGAAAGGTGAATTAGGCAGTAATAAGCCTCCATAAAACTTTCACAAGGTTCACTGGCCAATATCCAGAGGAAAGCTAAGGTAATATCCTTAGTAGTACAGTGTAATAAAATGGAGGAGTTCAAGGAAAAGTAGTTCTTTTATAATGCTACTCCCCCCCCCCCCTTAATCTTAAATATTAGCAAGGCTAATGCACCTTTTTTACTGCTGAAAACCCAAGCCTGACACTCAGAATGTCATTGAGGATTTATGGTCATAAGTTGTTTGGTGACAGTATTTTTTTTCTTGTATAGCAACTTCTCATTCAACTGCTGAATAAACCCAGAGCACTGCAGCTGAAGCCTAGGGAATTCCTCTAATCCCAGTGCACTGTGACTGGAGGGGACCTGCTTGCTCCTCTAAAGCTTCTGCTTCCCCAGAGAGGCAGCAATGCACCCTGCTCAGGACAGACTGCTTTATTTGAAAGGCAATAAAGAGAATCCAGCACCAGCAAATTCATACCCACTTTCTTCCCCTTGTCATTACAGGCTTCACATAACAACTCTGTGTTGTAATTGAAAACTTCCATAGATAATAAGACATGCAACTAAGCAATTAACATTTTTTCTATTATATCTATCATTTAATTAGCATTTTACAATAATTGTTTATTAAGAACAAGAACCATCTTTCTGTCCTTCTCAATGTGAAACTACGCTTTCATGTGGGATTCGGAAACACAAGCAAATCCCTCAGCATTTTCAGCTGCAATCCATAAATGTTAAGCTGACTGCACCAGGGCTCCCTCCCAGCCTGGCTAAGCAGCTTTGTGTTCCAGCGGTTTGAGTAAAAACCTGAATCAAGCCAGAAGCACATTAGATCCTAATTTCAGCTGGCATTTTGCAAGACTTGGAGAAGTCATTACTTCTTCATGCCTCACAAGGCAGTTTGAAAGATTCTTGGAAAGCCAGAGTTTCAATGTAAAGCAGATGCTTCACATAAACAAATTTTTCCTGGGTAGGTATGTGCGCCCATTAAGACTCATGCATTCACTGAGTGAGAGGCTATACTGGTGGGAACCAGCTTTGCAAAGCCAAGGTGCAGGATTTCACATTCTACCACAGAGCTGTTTTATTAAAAAAATATATATAATAAATCACTCTGTCTAGACAGATATATGAGTTTCAATTATATTAATTATGATTGCATCATTTTTGTACAGTAGCTATTGCATTTGTTATATAACCAGAATTTTCGATCAAAACTATGTCTGTGCCATCACACAACACAATTCCTATTAAAGTCAACAGGCTATACTCTCTAAAAATCCTTCTTACTTTGGCCATATTTTATTTTTCCCATGGGATACACATTTTTCTAAACACAGGACACTTTATATTTAAAATATTTTCCAATGGAAGTCCTCTTAAAGCAGTTCCAGAAGCATGCATCTTCTTAACCATTAGAAAGAACACATCCAGTAAAGAGGGAAAGAAAGAAGTAATACTATATTAAGGGGAATAAATTGGGAGCATTGTAAGCTTTAATGTACAGAAGTTTTTAAGCTACATGGAAAATGAATTGACAGAGAAATATGGTCGTCTACTAGAAACCAAGGATGAAGTTAGGAAAGGCCAAATCAAATTAGGCCCATTGCTGGCTAATGCTGTGTGACCTTTTGCAATGGATAATAATAGTCTTGGTGGTGTGAGGGAACCCTCACTTAATATTTCTTGCTAAAGGGCTTCCCACAATTCATATAAACAAAGGAGACTGGCAGTTTGGTGACCTTTATTGGAACAGAGCTTGTAGCAGAAAACCTCTCCCCAGATGGAGTGGAAATGGGATAGGTATATACTCCATTTAGCTGGAAAATGCATCAAATCTGACCTAGAAAAGTAACCAAGGGCCAGTTTAGAAACTTGACTATATGAAGGGGAGGAAAAAAAACCCAACAACAAAAACAAAACATACAAAAAACCCACCACCATTCAGAAAACAAGACACAGACATCAATTCAAAGATACCAAGAGTTGAGCATCTAAATAGCTTTGTGGTTTGGCCCTTACATTCCTGGCTACCCGTAGCAAAACTGCTAACCTCCAAGCACAGAAGAAACTGTCCAAATGTGCTACAGAGCAGAAAAGCAGTAACAGAAGTCTGGTCTTTCTTGCGTCAGCCCCACATCAGGCAATAAATCAGCATGGTTGAGCCCAGCAAGCTTCCACAAACCTGGTGACTCTGACTTCGCAGCCAGTGACAATCCCCCACCCCAAGTTTGCAGGGCCACCTTCATCTCAGGAACTAATTTGTGCTGGACATTCTGGCAGAGTCACAGGGATCTCCTGCACAACATACAAACCCACGGAGCACCAGGGCTTCCTCCAGTCTGAGGCCTCTCTGCTGTCTACGGACATGTTAGACCAGAGTTCGCAGTTCTTGCCAGAACAAAGCTGACCACAACATGGACCCTTCACTGTGTGTACCAGAGGCACTGATGGGGCTACCTGACTGTGCTTCAGTGTTACAGACATTACAGAGTTTATTAATCTAAAGCTACTACTTGGCAAGCCATGCACACAGCATTGTTCCTCACAGATTACTCTGCTTTACCCTGGTCACAGCAATACTATCTGTACAATCAAGATGGTCATTTTTAATCAAATATACAAATGCACTTCACATATATAGTCACCTTGTAGTCTAACCTAAGTAGATTTAGGAGGACCAAACAATTTAAAAACCCCCACCATAAACAAAACTAACAATATACTGAACAGAACGAAATGCATCAGCTTCCAATGAAATACATCTCCCAGCTCCTACTGTCAGAACTAGTTACAGCTGATGTTACCACGTTCATTAGACGAGAAACAAATCACACAAGAATCACTACATTATCCTAGTTATTTTTTAAAAAAATATTTATATTTTTAGCACAGGACTTCAAGCTTATTACAGGAGGTCAGGAATTATATTGCCTCTGATAAGGTAGTCACCATTTCTTCCCCATCTTGGTTCCAATTATCAGCTGAAGAAGAATTGGGGCTAAATTTATTATAACTATGTCCACTAGAGAATTCTCTCCTCTGACTCATGAGAGATGCCTGCACTCATTCCACTCTTCACACAAACATAAGTCCAAAAATAGACCAAAATACACTCCATGGATCTGAGACTTTTGCCCCAGGAGCCTCATGCCATGCTAATAAAATCAATGGGAAATTCACTACTAACTTCAAACAAACCCAAGATCAAGCACAAAATTTTCTTCTAAGATTTCATACTTATACAGAAACTTGCAGAAGATCTGAAGTTCCTTTACAACCTTTAATAAATTAAGCCCCACATTATTCCTGTGAACTTGGATATACCCCATCTGAATGATAAGGAAGCAGAAGGATTTTAAAAATGTTTCTCAAAAGCAGCTACTAATTCAGTACCTGATTGTGCATGAGACCTCTGCAACAAAATAAGCTTCAGTTTTAAGAGTACTGGCACATACAAGATGATTGTGACAAGGCTGTTTCCAAAAAATCAGGCCTAAATTTTCTAAAACTGTGGCCTTTATAACTATGTATGTCAACCTAGAAGAAAAAAAAAGGGTCACAACTGGAAATGCAATTGGTTTTGACTTCACCAAATCACGCACAAAAATACTTATGGCAGATGTCAGACATCACAGTTACTATGCTCTCTATACAGTTCATTCTTCCTTCTGCTACAATGGAGTTTATTCTTTTTATTTTGCGTTTGCATTGCATTATAGCAAACTCAGGATTGACTGGGTTTATGTGTTTTTTTTTTTCTCCCCTAAGGTATGCCTCGCTGTTCTTCAACCAACCTTCACAGCACCATAATAATTTGGGGTCATTCTGTCGATTCTTGTGCTAATAAGAATCAGTTCATCATCTCATGTAATAACATTTGACACCTGCTTTTATAAGCCCAAAATAGGGCATATAACAGTAGATATTGTCCATCAATCCTATTTTACATCATATCTGTCATTAACTATCACCCCCAATAACCTAATGGAATAGTGGAAGGGCCATGGAAGATTACTGGCTCAAGATAGGACTTTGGTAAAGCTTATCATGATCCGATTCCTTCAAACAAGATAAAAACTTTTCACATAAACTCCATAGGACTTGCTTCCTTAATCACTTGGACTAGACAAGAATTAAGGTAGAAATCATCATTAAAGTATAAGAAATAATCTATCATGAAACTGAGGTAATTGCCAAGGAAAGATTCACTAATATGTTTCCAGACTGCAAGGATGGAAACCATGGCACATGTTACAGGGCTACATAAAAAATAATTAAAAAAAAATTAAATGGCAGGTATTTAGCCAGATGCTGTTCACTCCCAAATTACTTATTTTAACTTTAATGATAGGTTGCTCCTTTACAGAACAGACTTAAGAGACCTGCCATGTTACTAAGGCCCGTGGTGCCAATGTCAAATTTAGTGTTTAAATTTTTGTCCAACACTTCACAGTGCTTAGCAAGCTTAGGTAAAATCCATTCAAACCATCTTCAGGAATACACATATATCTTTTGGGCCCTGAAAATACAAGGCACCTGCAATAAAAGGAGCAAGGAGAGCCCCAAAATACCTAGAACCATCAGAGGCTGCTTATGGAAAGGGGCTGGATCACTGGACACAGCGTAGGGTCATACATCCGCAGGCATGCACTGGTTTTTACGGGACTGCTGGGCAGCCCACCAGCACAACGACACATATCGTCCAGTTGTTGCTTAGCTGAGAGTCCTAAAGACATGACACATCCCTCACCTGACTTGCTCAGCAGTGTAGAGACTGAGCAATGGGCCAGACAGGAAACTGCTGACTTACAACACCCTCACACCCTCCTGTGTGCACAAACCACCTGCAGCCTCCTACAGCAGTACAGACTCACCTCTCAAACCATTTTCACAAAGTCCCGGTGCACTACAAATAGCCATCTGTCCCAAACCAACGATATGCTGGAACTGACATTATCAAATACCTTCAACAGCCTGGAGTGCTCCGTCAGCTTGTTTGTGGATGATGCCAAGTTGGCGGGATGGTTGATAGACTGCAGATGGGAGCTGCTCTTCAGAGGGGCCTTGACAAACAGAAGAAATGGGCTGATGAGCATCATCTGCAAAATGCTGAACTTAAAACATAAACCCAGGTACTGCCACGGGTTAGGGATGGGCTGGCTAGGTAACAGCCATGCAGAAAAGGACCTGTGGGACCATCAGTTGAGCTATCAACACTTAAATACATACAAACCCCAAAATATTTTCTCCATTAAATATCATATTCATTTATGATATTTTTTAATTAAGCACCTTCACATTTAGCAGATGGTGAGTGGGTGGCAAGGTCACTGTGTGAAGCAAAGGTTGCCAACAGCAAAAAAGATTTTGCTGCTGATAAATTACTATCACCTAAAGTCAGCAAAACCTCATATATTTTTTTCTGTTTCATGTAAAACTAATAGGAAGTCCCAACTTATTGCTTACCTTTTGAAATTTCTTATATACAGCTCCCAGACAATGCTCCCAACAAGACAAGAAAAATCCTGCCTCATAAAAGTGAAATGGGCTTTTCTTTTATTGAAACCATGCTTTCTGTTTGCTTTGATAACCCAGCCTGGCAGCCCCTTCTTTAACCATCTCTCAGTTCAAACGATACTAACCAAAGCTCTTCTACCTTTCATACACATAAAACACCAGTACAGCAATATTATGGACAAGTAGCCTGTTCCTAGGGTGAGTAGCCCAAGGTGATCTTTGGCAGCACACTCCCACCCTGGGCATCCTACTTGGTTCAGCAGGCAGGTACAGATACCTCCCATAGTGACCTGCAACCTTTCCAAAACATCCTAAAGCTAGAATCTCCAGATGAGAAAAAAGAGGTGGGAGGGAACAGATGGACACCAAAGCTAAAAAAACCCTAAACCCATCAATCAACTTCTGTTGGTTTTTTTTACCACCTGAGGAAGAATTACACTAAATCATAATTTCAAATAAGAATTGAAACACTGTAGGAATTAATAGGAAACCTAGGGGCATGTGCATATTTGACATCTTCCATTTGTTACATAGAGGAGAAAAAGAATGACAGTATTTCAGAGCGTACAGAGGAGTGCATACTCTAGTGGCCAGATTTTGAACTATTGTCTGATAATCTGAAAGAAATGCTACCATATTTGGAAAAATGGACAAAAATTCAATGTCACAATCTTAAATTAAGGCATGTGCATCAGAATTACATCTGAATATGATTAAATAGAGCAGAGATTAAAATCAAAATTAAATATGATTAAAAAGTGCAGAGAGTTGATTTATTTCTGCTCAAGAAATCATCAGGTCCACTACAGTTACACAACACAGATATAACCTACTAGAAATAAATGTGCATAAATTAGCAGCTATCTATTTTGAGGGCATGCCTTCCTATGCCATTTTATGCAGCTACAGAAACAAAGTAACAGTTCTGAACACATACCACACTGGAAATACATGAAGAACAGAAGCAAATTAAAAAAAAAAAAAAAAAAAAAAAAAAACAAGTGAACCAACACGTATGCCTGTTAACTTGAAAGTCTCAGTTCATCACAGAAAGAAGTATGATCAGCTTTCACTCCAACAGATGTCCATAATGCCCCAGTGTAAGAAAAACTGGGGCAGTTAAGACTCAGCAGAAATAACAGTCAACTAAATGTTAATTCAAAGGGGTGAGAACACTAGATTTAGGTTAAAGTATTTTTGCTGCAGAGTAGAGAGAAGGATGTGTTTAGTCTGAAGGCAGGGAACATCACTTTCCTGTTCTGTAGGTTTTTATCATAGAATCCCTGAATAGTGTGGGTTGGAAGGCACCCTAAAGCCCACCCAGTCCCAGCCCCCCTGCCACTGGCAGGGACACCCCCCACCAGCCCAGGTTGCTCCCAGCCCCGTCCAGCCTGGCCTTGGGCACTGCCAGGGATGGGGCACCCACAGCTGCTCTGGGCAGCCTGGGCCAGCACCTCGCCGCCCTCATGGGGCAGAATTTCTTCATTATATCTAATCTAAATGTGCCCTCTTTCAGCTCAAAGCCATTCCCCCTTGTCCTATCGCAACATGCCCTTGTCAAAAGCCCCTCTCCAGCTTTATTGTCAGCCCCTTTAGGTACTGGGAGGCTGCTACAAGGTCTCCCTGGAGTCTTCTCTTCTCCAGGCTGAACAACCCCAACTCTCTCAGCCTGGCTTTATAGAAGTGCTCATCTGATCATCTTTGTGGCCTCCTCTGGACTCACTCCAACAGGTCCATGTCCTTTTCATGTTGGGGGCCCTCAAGCTGAATGCAGTACTGCAGGTGGGGTCTCACAGGAGTGGAATAGAGGGCAAGGATCACCTCCCTCCATGTCCTATATTGACAGGGAACACACGGAATACTGAAAGGCCTGGCCTTTTTGCCTTCTGTTCAGAGAGAGCCCTAGACCACTCTTTGCATCATCTTGTCTGAGCTTACGCAAGGCAGACCACAGGACTTGTCCAAATAACATTTCCTTTAAATGCATATATGTTGTTAGATTTTGCATTTTAAAGCTGCCAGCAATTAACATTATGTCAAAATTTTTAAGACATATTAATTGGCTATCAAATATTTTTTGCAGTAGTATGTAACAATAAGAAGTCTCAGCCTAACTACAATTCATTTTAATATGAATTAGTTGAATAGAGCACTGCTGATTGTGGGACAAGGCCTGAAGGGCAAGTCTCCAAGTACGGTCCGACCAATAAGCAGGGATGTGCTGGAACTGGTCGGCCATAAACCTTGGGATGACAAGGAGGGTGGATAGATAGCAGCCCACAGGATTCCAACTGTTGAGTCAGGCC
>JAVJGJ010000003.1:4018106-4029404 GCA_035590215.1 Microhierax caerulescens | reverse complement strand
TGCCCCCCCCCCCCCCCCCCCCCCCCGCACACTTTTCCCATTTCCTATTTGGCAAGTATCATGCTAACCAAACCAACTTTCCATTAATTTTGCTGCCTGAAGACATCTAGAAGCTTCTCCCTACTTCAAAATTAGGTTCAGAGAATCACATGGATGTAAAACTAAAAAAAAAAATAAAATATATTACAGAACTGAGTACCAGCTGAACTGAGGGGCTGGCTCTGATTAAGAGCAATACTGAGCAATATAAATTAACCCAAGTAATCTGATATAATTCAAGACTGTGTACCTGTATTTGTGCAGAGTGAAGTAACTAAGCTTCTACATTCCTCTGAGCTCAGTTTCCTACAGGGTCTTTGGTTTCGCATTTTTCCACACTCAGCTGGCAAAAATCTCTCTCTCATTTGCAAACTCAAAGCTAAGACTGATGTACTTCAGCTCGCTTTTTGCCATATGTTTCAGTTTCACAACTTTGGTCTTCTATTTACAGAGTCTGAGTGTGGGGTTTGCTATTTTTAGCACTTCTGCTTGATGAAAAGCTTGTTTTCTGTTGAATTGTAGCAGAAAGATCACAAAAGCTCCAAAACTGTCAGATTACAAGTTCTGCAGCATGCACCCGTCTGATGGCTTTTAGCTTTGTATAGCTCAAAAGCGCAGCTCAGGCTGTGAGTGCACATGCTGTATTGACCCAGGGCTTCATATATGCATCAAAATGAGTTCTTTCTTCTCCTTGGCAACAATAAATAATCTGATAAAAAAGACATAGCATCTTATAAAACAGATTGTTATATTTTTGCAAACTCTCCAAGGGCCAGCAAATTTTGATCCAGCAGATTGACATCTCCAGGCATATCAAATTTTAAAATAAAGTATCAGCACCTCTATCAAAATATATATCACTAGATTACACAAACCACATGCCACCTCAGCCGTTTTGGAGTACTCTGAAGCTAAAGTCCATCAAATGAGAATGTAGATGCTCTGAGGTGGCCAGTGGCAGGGTGACAAGGGACAGCTTTAAGTAAGGCTGCACTGTAGTTGCCAACAGGAAAACAGAATGAATTTATACATTTTAAAGCAGACTTAACTGCTGTATTTGTTCTCTATTTGCATAAAATTGTGTACACAAATGCAAAAGAAATCACTTTCCAAATAAAAAAAAATATTAGAGGGATATGACAAAATGAAAAGTAGTATAAAAGAATAGGGATTAATTATTCATGGTCTCTCCTAGTGCAAGAGAAGGGGGCAACCCAATGAAGTTACATGCTACAGGTTAAAATAACCAAATGAGGGGAATATTCAGACAACATTCAATTGATCTTAGATAAAAATTACATTAGTCCAACCTACCTCAATCATTCCTTTTTGGGCTTTCATCTAATTGTATTAGTGCAAGACCATTAAGTTAATTAGGTTTGGAAGATCAAGAGCATCTTCCTTCCAGAGGAATCTGATGAATCATTAAAATACCTTGGGGGATCAGCCTTTTGTTCATGGGGATGATTCTGCTTGGCCAGTGCAGAATTTTTCCCCAAAATACTAAGACTTTCCCCATCTACCATTCAGTACCCCTCCCTCTTTCACAAAATAAAATATTCATAAATTGCAATTATATACTGTCATGACTCAGTGATATTTGTTATTTTTTCGGCTTCTGAGAGTTTCTAGAGCAGTGAATTTCCCAGCTTCCTCATCACATTTGCCTTGATTAGTTAGACCTGCAATTTAGGAACAGAGCCCAGAATCTCTCCTCCTCCCAAGCCTCAGAGAGATCTGATACCTTCCTGTTCTATGGCATTATGCCCCTTTTAAAACAACTGAAAACCGCACAGAGCTGCCAACTTGCCTTCTCATATTACAAATTCAGCTCCAAATTTCTGTCCTCCATCACATCCAGCTCTTACCATTACTGATAATAGGTTTCCCTCCTGTCCTCCCTCCTGCTGTTGAAAGCATGTTTTGGATTATTTTCCCTACAAAGGTGTAAGCTGTAGAAGAAAATACAAATGAAACTTTTCACCCTGACTTTCTAAGTACTGGAGACATTTCCAAATAATGTGGTAGAAAAAGACATTCGGAATAAGAAAAAGAGGTCGCTTGCATTTCACTTCAGATTAACATTTGCAACTTTGGGTTCATTTTACAGCTTACTTCAACACGTTCTGCAGTTGCAAAACACACCCATGCAATTGTTACACTGCAGCAACTAGAACTCCAGCTGTACACGCTAAGACCCAGGTGTCAAGATGTATTTAGAAGGATGGCAACTATTGGAAATTAATGGAGTTGCAAGCTTAAATACTGCATTGAAACTGGGGTCAAATTTTAGACACAAATTAAGACAATGCAGAAGCTAAAACCACTCAAGAGGAAAGTTCTCCATGGCCTTGGCTCCGCTGCCACAGTAATGTGACCCTTTAGGTGTTGACAATGCACGAGAATGTCAGGATAAGACTCATTACAGAGCAATCTGCATAAAATTCAGTGACCTGTGACACCAAGTGGATCAGACTAGACAATCTGATTATGTCTTCTGTGAACCTCCTAAGAGAGATGGATTAGACCCTCCAATGAAAAAGAGTTGACAGGGCCCCCCACTGCTCTTAGACCAGAGGTCTCTCCATCACTTCTTCCCAGACAGAAATGAAAGTCAGCTTCTCTTGCAGTTGTCCCTGAAAGTTGCCAATATTATTTTTTTCTTGAACAGTAAGGACCAGAATGAAGCTTGGAATTTTTGTTTTTTATAATTCTGCTGGAATCAAGGAGTGGAGAAGTAGAGAAGCTGGGAATTTGTGTTACTTGGAATTTAAGCATGAATCCATAAAGGTGGGATACTCCACTTGACAGAGTGCCCTTGAATTAAAGGGAACCAATAAAAGTTGCTGTTCTCACAGTTCAAGTTACTCAGGTTTGTGCCCTAATTCTGCACAGGCAGGACAAGATGCACACATATTTTGCTTCACAATTAATAGATGGTGCTAGTGATCCTTGGTTCTCTTATCATTCAGTTTCATCCATCACAAACAGAGAAGTTTCTATATGCAGCCCTGTTTTTATTGTAAGCAATATAAGAGTCTCCTGGCAAACAGAAATGGTTGAACAACATTTGCTACATTTGGCAAACGGGAAAAGTGTCACCTCACAGCTATGATTTCAAGTGCATTCAAAGCAGAAAGAGATAGGCCAGTGCACTAAAACGTTCAAGGGACAATGAAGTATGAAAGATCCACAGAGCAGAAGCTGTGAATTATGACAATCACGTAGCTTTAAAACACTCTCATGAAAGAATTGCCTGAGTTTTCTAGGATGCTCTAAAATTAAAAGTCAGTAAAATAAAATAACCCATATTTCTGTGACACAGAACAATCACCCTGTTCCACTTAGATTTGCTCCTTTTTAGAAAAAGGAACTGGGTAGAATCAGGCTACTTTACAACTACAAATCCAACTCTGCACACACCAGTTACCTGCAGAGGATGAAGGACCTTCCACTGGGCAGTGGGCCTCAGAAAGAGCAATCACTACTCCAGGCAGAGGAGAGAAACTGCTGCTAGATTAAAACAAGACTTACAGTGCTTCACAAGGAAATCCACAATAAAGGGTGGCTGCAGAGACAAAATTCCTACAACAGCCTTCTTTCAACAGAAGATAACTGTACATACCTGACGTGATCTGGGAGCCACCCAACAAACTGCTCCTGCAAACAATCTGGATTGATTTCACCACTTTCAATGGAGCAGTGGAGCTGTTGCAGAGCTCACAGTTCACCTTGTCTGGAAACAACTTGACTGAAGGCAATCAAGAATAGTTTTACAACCAACAACTGATTGCAGGGTCCCTCAGATGTCATTTCAGCCTGCTTACAAGGGTTGGTGGTGAACAAACCTATTTCTCCCACCTGGACAGTTCTAAGGTTGAGTGTCCAGTTAACAGCGCAAACACAAACATACTAAGGCACCCTATTTCATAGTGGGGGCAACATGCAACATTTTTTCTCTGTGACCAAGGTAAACATGTATGACCAGCCTTTTGCTTTTGGTAACAAAAAAGAAAACTGTCCCAAACAGGTGAACAAGGCAGCCTGTCTGGCTGTGCCTATCCTGGTACAATTTGCCAAGTGCTGTCAGGTGCTAGCCACATTGATGCTGTGAGTCACTACAAACCAGCTGTTCTCAGGAGGAAGCTGCTCAGGCCTGTGACAAGCAGAAGAATTTATCAATATGACTCCAGCTGTGCTTCAAAGTTCTTGCTTCATCAGCCTGTACTACATGGGAGTACTAGCTCCAGCTGTTATACCTACCTCCCAACCCCAGACTGTCCAGGAACCAAACTAGGCCTCTGAATGCAGAAGGAAAAGCACAAAACTGCTCTGACGTAACTGCTGCTTGAAGTCCCCACCTTCTTGAGATTGTTGTTCTAAGTGATGCTCCTACCCATCCCTAACTCCTGAACAGCACTGAGGTACCCAATGCTAGAAGCAGCTCTCTGTGTGTTCCATATCAACCATGGTGCAAGCTGACTAGACAAGGAGATGGTTACCAGGCCCAAAGATCCACATTACCAAAGTGCAACTTAAAACTTGGAGTCTTTGTCCTTTAAAATATTTCCCTGTATCACCGCATGCCAAGAAAATGAGTGAGCAAACAGAGAAAGGCAAACAGTGGAGGCACTGATTACAAAAGTCTATTTCTGATATTCTTAATGTGCTTAGTGACATCATCCATCACAGCCAGCTATTAGAGATTTAAGTTGAACAAATTAAAAGCCTGCTTTTTGCCCTAGGCATATTTTGCTTTGTAGCGCATCTCATTAGTGTGGTTTCCTTTAATGGTTCATTTAGGTTTGGGACTGAAAATTAGAAATAAAGCAAAAGCTAATTTAAGCAAACATTTTTGTACAACCACTTGCTGGCACTTCAGAATTGAGGGGGCTTGAGAAGGGTAGGGAAATAAGGGCTTTCTGTTCATCAACCTCACCCCAAGTTTTTTGATGCTAAAATGTTTAGGTTCTAAATACTGCAGAAGGAATATTTATTTTCTTAAGAAATACTTCCATGAGATTTTAGAGGTTTAAAGTTGATATATCTACCCTCAGTGGCCAATTTTAATTGGCAATATCCCTTTAAAAACAAAGAACCCTAGCTCCAAAGAGGTGCCATGAATGAGAAAACAAATTTGGTTTTGAGAAGTTCAGATGCCTGGAACCTGACATCTTCAAAACAGGAAGAGCTTTCCCCAAAAGAATAAGCTTCCAAAGAAATTGAAGGAAAGGCCCATAGGGTGTGGGGAGGGAATCTTAAGAACTCAACAGAAAACTTCCAAGGTCTGTCTACATGAAAGAATCAGGTTTTAAGACTACAAAACAATAGCATCATATAAAAAAAAACATATAAATTTTTCTCTGTGGAGCTAATCAAGCCTTAAATTGAATATGCAGAAAATGCTAAGTGTTTCAGTAAAGCAATGAATCAGACAAAGCTCTTGCCCTTCTGGCCTCATTATGTATCACAGCCACTTGCAAATACATTCCAGATGCTTCACTGTTTTACGTCAATGACACATGATCCTACATCCCAAAGATGCTCCATGGAACTTAAGTGTTTAATGCTGCTAAACTTTTCTCCATATGCTGACATTGCAGAAACATTTATCTCCTCAACAGTTTAAGTGATACAAGCAGCATCTTTAAGAGATTGGCACCAAACATTGATCCTCTTAAATATAAGTTACACAAGTTGTTCCAAGTTCCTTAGACTTCCTAGTGAATTCCACAAAGTCATGGAAATCCAGTTCAGGGCTGATGCTCTAGAGGATGAACTGAAAGCAAAACAGCTAATTGAAGAGAGAGCTGTTATTTTCCAATCCACAGTTTCACAGTTTCTGGGGTACCTCTCAACATGCACAGATGATATCGATTGTGCATGATATGATATTGATTGACAGAGATCTCATTTGAGTGTGCATTACAACAATTTCAGTCTGCATTGATTTATCTAGATCAGGAAGCTACTTCTAAGTGTCACAGCTATCAGCTCCCCTCCTCTGGCTCACAAATCTGTCTTGGCGAAAAGCAGTTACTCACTTCAGCAGAACACCCCTTCAAAGAGACATTCCTGCAGCTGAAATCGCACTTGCATGATCTCCCACTTCTTCAAAAAAGACCCAAACACTTGTCAGATTCTAAGTCACACAGAATAACAGAAAAGATCAAGTCAAAAACCTTTAACTGTTGACTACCTTTAACACTGAAGTATTGCAGATACAAGAAGGGACTGACTTACAAAGGATTTTGCACAGTATCAGTGTAGTANNNATGAAACATCCACGCTTCACATGCCTAGAGGCACCATGGATTGCTTTGTAATAGGCTGAAAGAATGCTACCAAATTTCATAGTTGTTATCCCTGAGTTGCCAAAGGGTCCTCTGCCTCAGTAAATAAACTGTGCATCAAATCCTGAGCACATAACAACTTCACTAAGGAGAGTAGAACTTAAGCAATCCCAGATGAGGAGCTGGGCCTGTTAACGTATCAGTTTCATCCTCAGCCTCACACGGTCAACACAGGAACTGATTTGCAACAGCAAGTCATTCTCGAAATTGTTAAGCCTCAAGCCATGCGTAGGTAGCAGGGGCCACACTCTGCCAGGTGCTCCCAGAACTCCATCGTAAGCTGCAGAGGACATGTCTGTGCACTACCAGAGAAGGTCAGGAGGCACAAACACTACTGAAAGGAACAAATTTTTCTTGTTTGTTTTTTGTTCTTGTTTGGAATTGTCCAAATTTTCTCTGCTGTGTTCAAAGGAAAATAAGACAACTAAAGCTTGCCAAGACTTTTTCCTTATTACATTTGCTTTAAAAATCCATAGTTTGATATCTAAATTATTCATGTATTTGGACTGAACATAAAGAGTTTGAGGAAAAATACAGTTCAGAAGTTTGGGAGGTTTTTTATGTTCTAAATGAAACAAGTTGGATATTTTTCCCAAAGCTGTTTGTAACTTAAAATTAAGAGGAAATGTTTTAACTTTAAAAATATTTCTTTAATGTCTGAACATTTTGGATTAACTAGAAAGGACTATCCACCAGCCAAACAATAACAACAAAAAATCCTGATATTTCAATAGCTCTAAATAGCTCTAAAGAACGTGTATTAGAAAGAGATTGTGTACTGCACTACATAACTTTTGGAAAAATGTTATGAGAAAAGCTGTGGGAAACCTACCTGCAAATAAAGCCATAAATAGAACCGGCAACTTGTCCATCACTGCTGTCACAGACAGGTAGGCTGTTTTCATAGGTCCCTATGAATAACTCCTTGTAACATTCAGGTTTTGAGCAGGGAAAGTCACTGCACTGAAGCAATCTCAAAAGAAGAGGTACTCTCTGGACATTTGTGCAACAGATTTCCCATCACAGAAGGGATTTAGGTTTGTTTTTTTTGGTGGCTCCAGCAGCAGCACCCCATTTTGGTAACTTTCTAAAGGCACTGACAGACTAATTCAAAAGGCTTAAAGTAAAGAGGTGATGGAAATTGAGTCTGAGAATTGATTCAGAAGCAGTTTTGTTGGTTTTGTGGTTTGGAAAAGTATTGTAGAGGTTTTAGGCAGAGCGCCCACTGACTGAAACTTGCAAGTTAAACACTGTAAATCCAGATCTTGCGCTGAAAATACAAATCCTCTGTAAAACATACTCCTGTAACTGTCTTTAGATATAACCAGTGTGTTCCCCAAAGGCTGTTTGATTTATTATGACTGTATCAGTTACATAAAAAGATTCTCTCCGTAAAACTTTTTGTCATCTTAAAGTTTGAGGCATGCCTTTGCTCAAGGTAGCTACCTGAGGAGGGGGGAGAAATCATCTCAAATCATTCACAAGTTTGAATTAAATTCAGTGCTGTGTTTGCTGTGGGATTTAATCATAAATCATAATACTTACTAACAGTAATGTTAGGTACAGGGATAGCACATCACACTGAAAAGTTATCCACTACTGTATCAGCAGATGCTGGACAATGCAAGTGTGCATGACTTCCAAGTTTGAGCCAGAACCGAAAATCTGCCAGTTGCAAGGTAATTCCATGGATGACAGTACAAAGAGCAGCAGCACATAGTATGGCTGTTCCAGATACCGGGGCAGGCCTACGCACTATGGTTCAAAGGTAGTGCCACAAGTCTCTTAGCATTATTCTCCTTCCATGTTTAAGTCTTGGATGTTCAAGGATGTTCATGTTGCCAATAATGGCGTGTAACTTTGAATGTTTCTTTCCAGCCTCTAGCAGGTTGCACAGAGCAGAAACAAATTAATGCAAACAACCGGTAACCCCACTTTGACTTACACTGCTGAAAAACAGGGGTGCAATTTAAGTGTGGAACAGGTAAAACTAAGAGCAGAATTACATTTGGAGTCTCTAGCGCCTAACTTCTCCAAAGTAGTGCCACGTGTGGTGAATTGTTTCACTATAAATTTGACATAATATTGTGTGAAGATAAGTTTATAGGAATAGCAGTACTTTAAAAAAAGGGTTTCTAATATCTGTTTTTCGAAAATGTCTTTTCAGTGGTTTTTGGTCAATACCTTAGAAATCTGCATTTACACATGGAGCTATTCAAAACTCTTAAACAAACCTTTAATCTTAATTCCACTGAACAGAAGGGAGGCAACAACTTCATGTTAGATCAAGGATATGGACCTATAAACAGTAAGCAGCTGAGTTTAATTTTAGAAAGCTCTCTTCTGTTTTCTGCTCATGGACTGCTCTAAAACCGTATCTCCACTGAATTCTCAGTCTGACTGACTTCTAAAGCCAGTTACATTAAAGGTTTAGACTTAGATAATCAGGCAGACAGCACCACTGTCGCTATTGCTCTTCTAACTCCTAATCAAAACCATTCCACAGTTCTTCATTTAGATACAGAAGAGAAATATCAGATTTCTACAAAACCACAGAGAAACCTCAGCAGCTGTTAGTTTCTAGATTAGCAAAATGCAATTGGAAGGTAGGTGCTGATTCTAACTCATTAGCAGACCCTGCACAAATACTGTGGATGACTCCTGCCATGCTCCTCAGCACAAATGTACCATTAAAGAATCACTTTCTGAAGACCAGAGATAACAGAGGTCACTAGCATTAGGATCAAGCTTCCAGATAATCTTCATATTAAATGCCTTCAGGTGCAATGAAGTCCAGCCGGCAAACATCTGAGCGATAATCTAAACATAATCCGCAAACTGGCAAACTGAATACTGAATTAATTATAACACCAAGGGACTACATAAAAGAATCGAGATTACTGAACTCCTAATTACTGAATTTGATTACCCTGGAAACGGGTAGCTCTTCACTTAATCTTATCACCTTCAATTCTGCTTTGGACAGACACAGTTTTGTTAAACTGGTGCTGTATCTCAAATTAAGCCTCCGCAAGATTTGGCATGCAGTAGCAACCTTGGCTGAAAAGCCTGGGAAATTGACAGCTAGGTAAACTACGCAAATATTTTAGTTCTTCAAACACAAATTTCTCAGAATAGTCTGCCTCATAAGTATGCTGCCATGCTTCACAAAGTGCTGCAAAACAAAAGAATAGTCACATTCTTACAGTGCTTTGGCTTTTTTTATTAATAGCTCAATCTTAAACAGACTATACTAAAAAAGAATAGGCAGAAGTAGCAATTTAAATAAAAATCTAGGAAGATTCAGGTTTGATTAACGCAAGTTTTAAATTTATTACAACTGATTTACCCAGGCCCAATGCAACTAAGTTACTCTATTATAACAATAGTTTCCTGCCGGTGAAATTCTCTGCATCGCCAAATAAAAAGGCTGTTTCATGGACTCCAGGAATTCAGAAGCACGCTGTTTAAAAGGAAATGATCCAAAAATAGAGCAATGTTCTGTTCACTTTTGTAAGTTAATTTTTTGCAAAGAAACTTGTTAATATATTTAAAATTAACTTGCATTTGATTCATGTCATTTATGACTTGCAATATAGAAGTATGCAGACAAAAGTTTTTCACGAACACAGCAATGCATTGATATTCTGGCTTCCATCTGAAATTAAAGTGGAGCCCTCCCTTTAAAATTTCTCATTGCATATTGGAGTTACTGCTCTGCTCACACCTTCGCTTTCCAATACAGTATTTTTAAACAAAAGTTTTGAACCTCAAACACAACAACATACCACAGTATGTCCAAGTCCCTTGAGCAACAGCATGCCAAACACATCATCAGCTGATCTCCAGACAACTAATCATTTCCTTCAAGGTTGGACAGGAACATTTCATTAAACAAAGGTAGAAATATGCCTCAATTTGCTACCCAAGCAATTAATTTTGCCAGAAACATTGATGAGCACTTTATTAGTAATACATCATCATTTGAAGAGCAAGGTGAGCAACACTGAAGTACTTTCTTCCCACACCATTTCAGCTCAACATTTTCCCCTCATTCCAATCTCAGTTCCCACTGATTTCAAGCACCTTCAGCCAATATGAAACACTGTCACAAAAAGTGCACTGGAAGAGCTGGGGGATGAAGAAGGGATTTCACAATCAGGTCCCAAGGATGATGAAAAGTCCTACATTCAAATGTAAGAGACTAGGACTAAGATTTTGGTGGAGCGTCACTTGTGCATTTTTTTCAACAGTACTGTGAACTATGGTGTTCATATTCTGTTCATTTCAAGGCATCCTCCCTGCAATCTGTTCATGAAAAGTAATAACCTGGTTGATATTAAGTACTTTTATTTCATATTTATTTCAATAGAGATTTTTTTCCCACTCCTATGATTTTTTCTGCTTTGGACTGCATCACTATTACCTGGCAGTGAAAGTATTGAAGTTTTAGTCTGAAATCACCCGTTCTCAAATATTTAATTCAAGGCATTGAAAAGTGCCACACAAATGCACAGTTAGAAAGTCCCCCTATCAAATATTTACTATCTTAACAAAAAGACAAAGGAGGTATAGTTTCTTAGAAATCTGTAATTATTCTTTTCACAGGTAAAGAATATGAGCATAAAGAAACCGCATTTGTCCATGGTTATGAGAGGTTTTGGAACGGAGCCAAGGAAACAATCCAAATCTCCTGAGACCTAATTCACTACTGAATTCTCAGGAAACATGGTGGTAATATACACAAATACATATTTTTAAAAACACTTCAGGAGACTTATGGGCTACTTCCTTCAAAGGAAAAAACACAGTCAAGATGCTTATTGGCATGCCTGGGGGGGGGGGGGGGGGGGGGGGGGGGGGGGGGGGGGGGGGGGGGGGGGGGGGGGGGGGGGGGGGGGGGGGG
>JAVJGJ010000003.1:3980619-4009479 GCA_035590215.1 Microhierax caerulescens | reverse complement strand
GATCTCATGCCACAGCACCCATTACTAGGATTCTGTATCTACATTTGGGTGCCAGGCCAGTACTGAGCCAAAAGGGGACTTCATCAAGGTATTACATTAAGCACGCTACTATTGTGTTTAGCTGGATTAAGTTCTATTTGAAGGCTATGCAATTCCTTCACCCTCTTAAATCCAATGGAGATGAGCACAGAGCACCTGCCATTATCACTGAGCTCAGTGATAATAACTTGAACACACCTGTGCATAGCACTGCATTCGGCAGACATCACCTTATGTGTTAGCACCACAGCTGAAGTACAAGGTTATCTAGGATGATGGAGAAAACATACCCTATGAGAAAGTTTAATATTGTCAGGTACAGCAGGGACCAGGACAGAGACTACAAATTCAGCTTTACAGTTGTCACTTCCTCTGTGCTTTTCATGATCCTTAAAATAGCAGTCTTTGGTGAAAAGCCTAAGCCTTCACCTCTGCAGAAACAAAAGCATTGATATTTTATTACCGATGTGCTTTCCCACAATTGGTCAAACAATGTCCTGGTAGATCTAAATATACTCGGCATGTAACACAATAGCTATACCATTGCACATTTTATAATTTAAAGAACACTTTTTAGTGAAATTACATCTCAACTATTCCATGTTTCTTTATAAGAGCTGCAAACCATGTGTCTGCCCTTACAAAAGGGTCACTGAAAACAAATACTGTATACAAAAAAGAATTTGTTGAAAAAACTTTTAACACACTTTAAAATATAAATGTCATTAAAGTATGACTCTCTGTCTTACTTTGTAGTGGTATGATTGTGTCAGAGAAAATTAATTCCTTTCCAATTTATTTATTTACTAGTACCTTAGCAGATTTTAATTTTGTTGACACCTGCACCTAAAAATGATAAAAGCACATCCATTCTGCTTCTCACACTAGCTTATTCTAATGCATATGAGGGCAATTACTTCTTGACAACTCTCTGATGAATAACTGTGCTCTTTGCTAAGCTTGTCACATTGATCACTGGCCAGCAATACAATTAATAAAGTATTGCTGTCCACACAGCACATTAATAACTAGCCTGAACTAGAGATGGCAAGTCTGATAGATCCAGTGCATTTTAATCTTTCATACCCTGCCAGCTCAGAAGATTAAAGGAAATCTCCAAGACAATCTCCACATGCCAGCGCTGGGTTCCATGACATCCCAGACAGGGTTACAAACTTGAGACCTAATATTTTATTAATGTAACTCAGTTGGACATTTCAAGTTTCATTTCCAAATGTTGCAATGCCTTCTGGCCAAAGCACTATTTATTTATTTATTTATTTATTTCTCCTTCCTATTTATACTTCTGAAAGGTAGAATTGATTAAAGTTGTCAGTTCAACCAGAATTCATTAGAAAATAATGGCCATAAATTCAGTGCACTCTGAAGCGTTGCTTAATAATTCCATAACATTTAGAATGGAAACAATCAATCTAGGAAAGTCCCACCTCTTCAATACAGGAAAGGATGAATTAAAGCTTGGTTATGAGCAGCAAGTCTGGAGCTTTCCCCCAACATTTTATGCTAATTTTAATTCTTGTTTTTAGAGTTGTGCCAACAAACAGGCTTTAGGCAGAATATTTGATTTCTAAATGTATTATAATCTCTTTTTTTAGTCAAGTCCTCATAAGAGAGCAAGTTCATTTGGTAGAAAAATATTTTCAAGAACCCCAAGAAGCCACTCTGTCATCCTTTGAAATATCTGCTTCCATTTGACATTATAAGAAAATTCCAATTACATCTCAGACCTTGGACCAGCACCCACAATACCCACATCAGGTTCTCTCCTGTTGTCGCTCCTGAGCTTTGCTTAGTTTCCAGTCACTTGGGGCAGATCTTTCCTGGCAGCCACAAGGAAATATGGTACAGTAGTGATTCTCCCCTAGGATCAAATAATTATTCTTTAATTATTCTAGCTTTACTAGATCAAAAGGATTGTGTCCAAAAGACAGGAGAAGCATCAAAACGGGACAAAAATTAAGGCCAGAGGGGAGTAAATAGGATATGTAAAGTGTTATACTGGAATACTCACAGCCTACCAAAACCACTTAGAGGAACTTGACAACAGTCTATCAATACCATGTCTACAATAACACACTAAGCACTTGGTTAAAAGCTGTTCCATGGAGGAAAATTACAGCAAAAGAGCAGGGGAAGGGAAGCCAAGCCCAGAGAAGACACAATTTATTCCAGCAGTATGAGTAATAAGTACTGACACAAGTTACCAGCTGAAAACTCTTGCCTACCTGCCTTCAGATCAAGAGTGGTGTCCATGCCTGGCATGCTTCTGTTGGTCACAGTGCAGACCTGTATCCTCATTTGGACTGGGCTGATTCTGCCCTTGCAAGCACTAGCAGTTAGACACCTCAAGTAAATTAAGACACAGAGAGGACATCCAAGGTGGCGTAAACCCTCTGTATCATTTCACTAATGCAACCATAATGCTTCCAGGAGTTGAGGTAGCCTCCCTGTTTGGCACTACACCGTATGATGCAGACCATGCGTTGCTTAGATAAAAACAAGCCTCCAGTGAGTTAGACCCACATTGTCCTGCATCACAGATACTCTCTTATTGCTCTCCAATTTATAAGTGGTCTGCCTGGAGGGGCAGTGATCCCCTGTGAAGACAGGTGGAGGGGGCTATCTGACATGGTGCTGCATGAAACCAGTGTAACTTTCTCTGAAGTATTCTGTAAGGGTGCCAAGGCTGCTCAGCACACCATCTCAGGCAAAGATCAAATTGCCACTGAAGTCTCTCTGTTTCAGCTGATAAGCACAGGCTTACCGAAACACCTCCTCCTCAGGTTGCCAAGGTACAAAAAGCCTTAGGATAAAGCTTCCTAGGCAACCTAAAGTGCTGCAGTCCTGTCTCAAGGTTATGGCTGACAGCAACCTGCTCAGCTGTAGACAGAGATTTGCTGTCTATTAGACTATCTCATAGTGAACGAAGCCCAGCTCACAGCCCAGGAATGTATTATACCCATAGGCAATTTGCTAAAAATGTTCTTAGCCTCCTAATAGCCCTTCAGTCTTCAATACCCTGCTTCACATCACCAGGAATGGAAGCTGTGCCATAGGGCTGTCTTGCTATGATATTTTTAATTATGCTTTAGTGTGCCTTTGGTTTCAAGGGCATGTTTAACACCCTTAGGCTAACACAATGGGATATATTATTTGTCTATTTACATTACATTAGAATAAAAGTGAAGAAGACTAGCAGAAGCAATGTGGATTTTGGAAGCTTCTTCACATTCTGCTTTAATAGAAAAGTTTAATAAGGGAATCTTGACTTTCAATAATGAAATGAAAGTTTATTGAAGTGGCATAACATACTGGCAGTGGATTGAATCACAGTTTGCACTTAATTACAAAGGTGGTTTTCATAAGATTAACCATGCAAATTAGTTATCTCTTTCCTATGTGTTTAAGGATTGCAGGACCAAAAGACATTTGTATTGTAAATCTTGAACAGAAAGATAGCAGCACCCAGTCATAACACTAGTTAAAATCGTCTGTTAGGAGTGTGCCTAAAAGCATTTTCCTTGTAACACACCACTTTCCCAGCTTAATGTACCAGTACAGCTGCAAAGATTCATTCTACCATGAAATTTAGCATGCAAACTCATTTGGGGAAAATAGTATGCATGTGAAATGTCACTAGAAAGGATATCATCGGAAACAATCTTATAATAGCCCACTGAGGATGGATAGATAGGAGCTGCCAGAAGGTATAACTGAACAGACATTTCTCTTAAGATGGCAGAAGCCTCAGGAAAAAGGTATAGAAAAACCTGGAATTTAATGCCTAGAGATTGCACTATCAAGAGCTCTTAGCATAGGCAATATAAGGGCAGCAGGAACTGGTGAGATAGCTTAATGATAAATGCTGGAGTTAAAGAGGAGGAGACTGCTGGTGGAACCATTTACCTATCCACCTGGGAGTTATGACATCAAATTAAAAGTGGCAAAGACCCATGTGCAGTTTTATATAGCCTGTTCTCCTTATTTGGCCATTTATTTATTTATTTTAAGAGAAAAGAAAGAAAAATTGACCTTAGGGAGCTAAGCACTAAAAGCAACATTTAGAAACTTTTCAAAGGCAGCAGTTAAAACAAGCTCTTTTCAAATGCATTTGTTCTTTCAGTTTTCTGAAAGGTCTGATGAAGGCAGTTGTCACAGCAGGAAAGTCTCAAAACACTCTCTAGCAGTGACCCTCAAAAAATCAGAAGAGTGTTTTCAAGGAAGTCTTCAGAGTGAGAAAAGGTACAACGCAGTGATGACAAGTAAGACTGAACTAAATGGTGGTGCTCTGCCTTCCATCAACACTTTTGTTCTCTGCAAGCCCCAGCATAAATGGGTCCTATGAGGTCATAGTGAGTCTGTCCCTCTCAAGATTTTTTTTTTTCTTTTTATTTCTTTGATGTAGGGACACAATTTTTAATCAACGCAATGTGCTTACATAAACCAAAGCCAACACATTATTACTGGGAATGCATGGCCTTGAAAGGAGTTTACAGATATTTTCCAGAATGCTTGGGACCAACTTTAGTTAAAGCAGACAATGGAGTGGGAATATGTGTTTTGAGTTGATTTAGCTCTTCATTTTAATCCTTTGGGAATACCCAGGACCACAGAATAATTGAATAGCAGAACATTTGTCAAACATTCTCTCTCTGCAGGAAAGTAACACATCACAGGAACAGCAGCGATCCCCAGCATGCCACATATCCGGCCAGTTCTGCAGTTTAAAACTGATGCCTGAGGCAGCTCCAGGTCTGAGGAAGCTTAGACATTGCCAGCCATTCTAGCACAGCTGCTACATAAAGTGTATTTTCATGGCTGCTGCCATGTGCAAAGAACTGAAAGGCAGAAGGTACTTCCTCCTTGATGGGGACCTGCAGTCACTAAGGGTAATGTTCACAGGAAGTATTAAAATGCAGAATAAAGTACAGCATCTTTACTGCCACAGGACTCTGTTCCCTCATTACTAGACTAGTTTCAGTTTCATCAGGGCACAGTGAGGCCTGATATGAGGGGTGACTGACAGGACCAGAGACAATATATAATAACACAAAGGTGTCTGGATGCAGCTGCAATGACAGTAGTGTGTGGAAGGAAAGAATATTTTTGAAGTAACATGCTTTTAATCTTCAGGTGAAGTAAATGGGTGATAGCCTCCAAGGGTTCATTCAAGAAATTTTTGGTTAGCAAATGTCCTTGTAGGCAACAGGAAGGCTTCTGTCTGGAAGAATTCCTCTCTGGAGAGATCACTGGAAGAAAGTCTTCAGGAGTCTGTTGCAACTCCTACTCTGGGACACCTTGGTGATGGCCTATACAGCCAGGCATATCAGTTCAGCACTCAGAAAATGAAAAAGTGGGAGCAAAACCTAGAGTCAGTCAGGTACCTAGTCAGGTAAGTACTGCCCAAAATTTTTGCCTCAGTGTCTTGGGAAAAGGGAGGCTATAAGCAATGTAAGGAACAGAACATTTTTGAAAGGAGGAGAGAAGAGTAATTGCAGCCATTGACTCAAAAGCAGTAACATCAAGCAGGGGTCTCTCAGCCTGTAATGTGTAGTATTCGCTGATACTCTGTTAACAACTGGGGGATGAAGAAGAAAACTAAACCAAGATAACAGAAGCCACAGCTTCCAAGCAAAAAAAAAAAAAAAAAAAAAAAAAAAAAAAAAGGGGCCTATGGTGGTTCAGATACCTAAAAAGACCACAGCACTCACATTAAGAACTGGAATTGTCTAATCTTCCAAATTTATCTCAGCATCAGCCAGAAGCAGTAAAATACTCTATATTTATTGACAATGACTCACTATAAACTGTGACAGGTTTGTTTATGTAAGCTGCCCACTATTTTATAATGTTGCCTTGAAAGTTGCCCCTACACACACCAAGATACTTCTGCAGGAAGCCTTACTTAAAGAAAAAATATTTACAAATATATAGGCACAGTGCCCTGGGTGCACCAACACTCTCCCTCCCCTCCCTGGGCAAACGGTCTGTACTCAGGAGTGTGGGAGACCCTAGCACACACATCCTTTCCAACATCTCCGGTTTATCTTTATCATGTCCCATAGAGTACCACAGCATTGCAGGGACCTTTTCAGTACATGGCCTAAAATATTACAGCATCTCACTGCAATGAATCAGGTCAAGGCCATAACTGACTTTTTTCCACTGCTTTGCTCATGCTGCCCTGTTTTATACCTTTGCTTGAACAGCCTCAAGGCACTGTGGCACTGCAGTCAGGAGAAAAGTCACTACAGATAAATATTCTTTCAAATAAAATGAATACAAAACTATCTTCAAGAGTGTAGGGGTAAAAGTCAGAGAAAAACTTTTGGGCTGTTTGATAAAAAGAATGAAAAATGCATGCAGTATACTTAACATTTTGAACAACTGAGCAGCTGCAAGTTGACTGTAGGCATACAGCAGCTGATCCCATTTGTCCAGAAAGTCAAAAACCAATACATAAGAGACTGAAAACAACACTAAAAAGCTCCCTTGATAGTTTAGACAGCTATCAAAGCACATCGTTAGAGTGAAAGAATATGTAAGTGTCCATGTAAGTGCCCAATACTTACAACTCAGTAGAAAAATACAGCAATGAAAGGGTAGCATGTAAATCATAGGCACGGATAACTACATTGTTATGGAGGATAATTAAAGTAGAATAAAAACGCAAGAAAATAAGGTGCATATACTGGGAAGACTGCAATAGAAAAGTATCCACTTCTTTTTCTGAAGAAACTTTGATATTTGGACACAGTGTTCAAGCATCACAGCTTAGAGGTAGTGCGGGTTTGCAGCTGGTACAGCAGGCTTCTTCCCCCTGCTCTTCAGGTTATATAGTGTTTGTTGGTGAAGGGCTGGACACTTCATCTACAGAGACACACGTGGAGGGGACTGTAAGGATGCTGATTACACTGCAAGACAACATCCTTATAAACTTAAGGGATATTTTTCTTTAAGTGACAAACTAGGACTGAATTCCCAGAGTTTTTGCAAATCAGCATGACTGAATCATACCTTAACCCCAAAACCTTGCACTTCACAAATTTTAAATATTTGCATTTTGGGAAGGACCATCTGCCAAGACAATAAAATTTATGTAATTAAATATGAAGTTACAAATTTATTTCACTTGAGAAAAAAACCCTCTTAAATCTTAAACTAGTGAAACTAAAACAGAACCAAGAGTGAAGCATTCAGTCTCAACTACTAGTGGCTGAGATCTAGGATTTCATTCTGCTGCACTATTAATCATTTAATTAATGACTAGTCTTTGGAATAGCTGGAATCACCTCTGCCTGGCAGACTGCCATGGTCCAGCAACCCCCAAATACTGATACCCAGCCCAGAACCACAGATTATTGCTGCTCAGTCCACATGTAGAAATGGCAAGGAAAGCACATGTCATGGAACAGATCCTTTGTTCCTTATCCAAATGGAGCAAGTCCAATGCCCAGAATCCACTATCAGTTCAGGAGGTTTTTTTCTATCATTATTTTTAACACTTGCTCCCTATAAATACATTCACCGGCACCATTTAAAAGTCACTTCTTTGTTCAAAAAGAAAAGGAACACAACAGCAGGAAGACATTTATGCAGTAACGCATTAGGGCAAACTATATGTAAAGGAAACCTGCCAAAACTAGTTTTTCTTCCTTTTCTTTAAGGCGGCACTGCTGGTTTGTTTTTTTTATTTTCTTCTCATTTGGGCTGTTGTCAGCTTCACTGCCATGACACCAGACCTCCTTTTACCTTTCTTTGTGAATACACAACTGTCATACACTTAAGGCCTGAGTGGCCATACAGAGCATTCCAGCACTTTTTCCACAGCTTTAAGCCCTGGTGCATTTTGTGAGGAGTTGAGACCTGACTGCAGCACTGCAGAAGACATTTTCCTTCTTCTTTCCCAGGGCTGTAGCCATCAGAATCCACAGGTTTTACTTTGTGTCTCTTCCATATGTGGCTTTCCTCTCCAATTTATCATCCACATAATAGAAGCATGCCCCTAAACTAAATATCTCAAGTCAGGTAAGGTAATATAATACAAATACAAGTTGCCTTTATCTTCCCAAGGCCACACAATGTGTAAAAAGTTTTTATAGCTCCAGATGCCTATATTATTGAACTTTAAATAAAAGCAGCATTTTTTTCTAGTTCCACTGAACAACTAACTTGATGTGATGCATCCTCTTTTTCAAAAAGAACATTTTCACTTCAGTTAAAGAAAAAAACCACCACAAAAACCCACACTGATAAAAATCTGTTTTGAGGCCCTGCAACACAAACTAAGCACAGCAGGGCTTTCACTGTAATAATTTAACTTGTCAGTTCACATCACGGACTGACCTGAAAGACTCATAGGGCTTAACTGATCAGTATTATAAAGGGTTTGGATGGCTCTGCAGGAATAGTCCAGTCTTAATTAGAGGTCAGTTCTTATTCCTTTTAAGACTCATTAGCAGGAGCCAACATAAATCCAGAGATGGGAGGACAAAAGCAGAAAGCTTTGTATCAACAGCAAGGCCAGCATGACAAAGCAAAACAATCCTGTGTTTGGTTGAATTGTATGCATCCTACTGCAAATCTCTTCCAGCTCTTTGGCAAGGACCAAAAAAAACCCCAAAAAACCACAAACCACCAAAAGAAGTATGGAATCACTGGCAATAAGGAGGAAGAGGCCTAGTTTCTAGGGACTGTATATTTTCTGTAGTTTGAATTGAAGATGAAAATCAACCACAGGTATAACAAACCAGATTCTCAGCTGGCACAAAAAGGTTTCATTCTAATGAATTCTGCAGAGAAGAACAATTTCCATCAACTGAGGTGTTGAAACATCATCCTTAAACAACTGCTACCTTCACCTTTCATTTTCTCAAGCAATTCCCTGAATACCCATCCCATCTCATGACTTTGTGCAACAGACTGCAGAGACACAAGCCAGGACAAACCCTGCAAGTCCACTCATGCAGACTCCAGGGATGTCTGGAGCCCCAGCCTCACATGCTGACAGGCAGTGCAGCCTTAGGGGTGCCAGAGCTACACAGGCTGTGTGAACTGGGGCCCGTTGCCCTGTTACCAGCTTAAACGTTATCTTCAGAAGAGGGGCAGTTTTGCCCAAAGTATGGGGTAGTCTCTTGGAATACCGATCTGTTTATCCAGAGTGCAAGAGACTGCTGTCTTAGTCTTTCCTTCCTCCTCCCTAATGGCTACATTTAATAATTCCCAAAAGAAGGGAACTCCCCAGGCCAAAATGTCCAACGTCTTACTAAACAACAGAGCAGAGTAGCGATACGTAAACCAGTAAAATTAGTAAGAAAACTGAAGCAGTCAGGTAATTAGTGAATGGCCTTTTTTTCTCAGTCTAAGATGTCAGAAGCATCTCTCCAGCTAGAAGAACTCTTAAAGTTAGAAGTCATGGCATACTACCTTTACTCACACCATGCAATCATCTATAAACGGAATCCAAGAAGGAAACCAACATCCTAACTAGTTATGAAGGCTGACTTGCAGGAAAAACGTCTTGTGTAGCCAGATTAAGTATTACCACATGCATCCAGGAGTCAATTTCAGGCGGGATCATCAGCCTGCGGACAGATTCTTCTGCAACAAAGTAAAAATGGAAAAAAATATGCAAAGCACTCCTATTTGAAGAGTCAGCTGGAGGTCAAGTTGTAGCCTGAACAGCTGTAAAAAAAAAATTACCATTCCATAAATTCAAAGACTAAATATGTTTTCTTATCTTTAGAGGGAGGCAGTGAGAAGCAATAGTGCATGGTAGTGACAACATGATGTTAGAAAATAGAATGCATGCAACAATCCTCCCATTTTCCCAATTTACTTGCTCTGTCAGTCTACATGAAACAAAAGATCAGATCCTCAGAGTAGAGGTCCTGAGCCTGATTAAAATATAGTTGAACAGGATGGAAAGAATGACTTCCATGGACTGCTACTCAATTGCATAGGCAATATTAACTGATGGTTACAGAAGTGGCAGAGCTTCAAAGGAAGAGAGATTCCTTAAAAATGCAACAGGGCATCAACTGCGGCTATTCAAATCCAAGAGAATTTTGTTAAGTATCATTGCATCCAAGCTCTTGATTTTCCAGTGCCCATGACTTAAGAACTTAATAGAAATCCCATGGAAACAGTCAAAAAAATCTTATAACTTTTGTAATTCCATATGTAACAGAAGCACATTCAAGATATGCTTCAAGGTGCCTGCTTCCAATTTCATCTATGATAGACTGTTTACTCTGCTTCATCTGCTGCAGACCAACTGTCAAGCTACAGAAAGATTGCCGAAGCCCGTTCTGAAATATCACTTTGCCCAGCTAAATCAAACATCATTTGTTTTCTGAAGTAAGGCTGATGAAATCATTTTGACGATCAGAGTGGCTAGTAAATGTTGCAGCACAAACAAACTAGTAGGCTGCAACAAGGCTTTACCGTTGGTCAGATTCTGTTGTCTGTGCTGCATCTCCTTCCTCCAGAGGCCAGCCCACACTGCTCCTCCTCCATCCAACCCCTCTCCCACACTCCTCAGGGCTATTTAACCACTTAGCGGGAACGAGCTACAGCTGCACACCGTCCATGTCAATCAACCCACTGCCTCTGAGGCAAGGCCACAGCTGCATGTTATCAATGCCAATCAGCCCACTGCCTTCATCCCTCTACAAGTAAATGAGCAAAGTTGCAGTCCTTGATATTACAAATGTGGCTTCACCTCACAACAGTATTCACAGCTCAAAAAGTGTGTGATTTTCCAACTCCACAAGGACAAAAAACAAAGCATACATCTCACAGATGGTATAGAAAGAATACTCTGAGAAAGCCAAATCTTCACAACATTCAGATTAGTACTATTTTAACTCAGGTAAAAGTGCTTTGATAATTACCTTTAGATCATCACTACATTCATATACTTAGAGAAGCCAGTTCCTATTCTAAACTGTTTTCCTTACTAACATAATATCTACACCTGGCAATCTATTTCCTCTGTGTTTATCACCACAAAGGCCACCTCAGTCACAGCTTACCCATACTGTACTCTCACCCTCTGCTGATAACTGTACACAAACTCTTTTCTTTATACAATAGATTCACAAAAATGGATGTTACTCCCCCTGCCAAGTGTTAAGACACTTGTTCCAAACGTTGGACAAAGTATACTAAACTCAGTGCCTCAGCTCTCCCCCTATCAATTGACACACAATACAGGCATGATACGAAATGGACTGTCACTTAACCTTTTAGTGATACTTGCAACAAAAGGAGTGCATGGGGACCTCATCATAAATAAATCATGATTAAGGTGGAGAAAAAGGCATGCATTAACCTTGTTTACATCCACTTTTCAGGTGAAACAAATCTGTGATACACATATCTCTAATCTTGCACATAAATATAGGGAGCATAAAGTGTTTAACTTCTAGTTAACACCACAGAATAGAAAGGTCATTTGAAAGCACTACTCAAAGCCAAGTTTTTGTATGGTTTTTTGCTCCCAAGGACAAGGGCTTCTCCTGGTAAATGGTGCTTCCCTCTGAGATCAGTTTGCCCTGAACTGAACACTGCATTTGGAAAAGAAGTCAGAATGGAGTATCTGGGAGGAAGTTTTAACTTCTCAACATGAAAGCTCCTAGATACACCATTTAAGACACAGAATAATGACTCCTAAGATTTAGGTACCTTTACAGAAATAAGAACAACTTTCACATGGCTCATTTTCACTGGCTGGCTTGCTTCAGAAGAACTCTATTGTGGAAAGCCCCATCAACAGATACCTGCTGTGATGTCTTTTGTAATAGAGGGGAAAAAGTTGGCTTTTTCATTAGAAATATCCCACATCCCAGCCTTCATCCTGCTTTTTATTGCTTCAGTGCTAAAAGAATGACTCAAAGGCGACACATGGCAATGTAAAACAGCTGAGTATCTCCTGGCTAGTACTCCCAACACTACAGGACAATTCCTGTATTAAGACTGCTTGCAGTTTAAAAGATATGTGATTATATGGATCGAGTGTAATCAAACCCCTGGCAGTACAATTCTCAGTCTGAACCACTTCAACCACAGACACTGCTTCATTTTCAAGACACTGTATTACCCATCAAGTACTAACATGTTCGGCCTGATATTCCCAGCTTTAGTCCTTACATATGACTAGCACCGTCACCTTCCCAGATCACTAGCATATATGAAGGACTCATTCATGGAGGTGTTAATATTTACTCTATTATCTCCACATAACAGTGCTGAGTTATACTGTTAGCCCTAGTTTTATACATTGCCAATACTGTTTACATTAATTCCTTTTCAATGAACAATATGGCTTTTTAAAGTTCCTATTCAGCACACTGTCCTTACAGTTAAAAAAAACAGAGCAGGTAACAAATCAATACCATCTAATTGAAGTATGGCTCAGTTCCGTGCTTTTGGTTAAAGGAAAATGAACTAGATAGCAGCCATTTAGTTTTAGATATAAGATCAAACATGGCTAAACAGAGTTTAACTTTTAGTACAGTAAACCAGATACAATGAAACACTTAGAAAAAAATATGATAATAAAAAATATAAAAAACCCCATTCATTAAGTTCTATTGTATAATGTGAAAATAAAGTAGTTCTACAGATAATTACCAAATTTCCATATTTATAAGAAGATGACACATATGGGGATAATAGCAAAAATGGAAGTACCACTTTCCTATTAATATGGAAATTCAGAAATTATTTGAGTTATCTGTTATAAATCAACCTTCTCATTTTTTGCTGATGGAAATGCCATTTATGCACTACATTAAATTCCAACATTCCTAATGCAACTCCCCTTTTACTTTGATAAATCAGTGTAATGGTTGTCATGCTTATCCTCAATTTTGGCAGGAGTTCTGCTCTTAGATTAAAATGGGCCAAATCAATACTTGGTGCAATACCACTACAGGTTTTTGAATTAGAGCGAGGAAGGATCTGCTTTCACAATCTTGTTATTTGCTTAGTTCAGCAGCCCAGAATAGATGCCGCGCAGCCAAACTATCTGTATTATTCACTAAAACTGACCAAATCATGCCATGGGATTCTGAGGCAAAATTTCATGTCCTTGCACTCTAAGAACAACTTAGTAGAAACTCTCAAGAACAAAAGATTTTGCAAGGATTTGTTTTTATAACAAGAATTGCACATTGCTTGAAATTCAGGGTGACGCTAGCCTATTCTTTTCCATAAAGAAGTGCAGCAGTGAACACCTTCTTATGGAGCAGAAGAGTTCTGTCGTTATCTAGCAAATGTTGAAATCAAATGTTGAAATGTTAAAGTATTTTAAGCGTTGGCCCCCTAAAGACATTCTTCTTCTTTCCCAAAAGTGGTTACACGGTTCTGCAACACCTCTAGAAGGCGTGGCAGTTGACCTGAGATACAGCTTATACCAGGACCTAAACTGGGTCTCCTTGTCAATTAACTTGATGCAAAAAGTTCTCTTTAACAGAAAGGGTAATTGTTATTTTTTGATGCTTAGTGTTGTTCCCCCAGTTTCTCCATGTATAGAACCTTTGCTTTCTCATATAAACATGAGAACCTTTCTGGCTTAGTAATTTGCTGCTCTAAGGTGAATACTCAGCCTATTGACATCATGCTTGCATCTAGCTATCCATAAGGTAAACCACAAATAGGGCAATAAAAAGCTCAGATTTTTTCAGGCTTCCCAATGGGGTTTCACATATATGGAATAACATATCTCCCAATGTGATTCTACTTTAATCAAATATTGGAAGGGAATCCCACCAGGCCTGCACAGCCTGTAAGTCAGTTGTCTGGAGTAACATTAAAGTGCTGCACTGTTGGAAGCAGCCGCAACCAATGTGAGCAGTAACACTTTTCCCCATTTTTCTGTAGCATTAATTCACACATAAAAGGTGAAATGCTGAAGCTGCATCCATCGACATCAGCTCCAAAAAACTGTCTCTGTGGGAGACTTTTTCACCCTGAAAAAGTCAAATAATATGCTGCTTGACTACTTAGCAGTAGGGCACTGGTATGCATGAATGAGGAAAGGTGGTTTTCACCTGTTTTGAGGATAAATTTATTCTTCCCAGTGGGTCAACTAGAAGAAAAATTTACTTTTATCCTGTGCATTAAGTTCTAAGTGTATCCCATGATGTTTACAGGACCCTCAGTCTATCTGCTCAGAGTTCTTCCATCAGCATTTCCTTTTTTCTTCCAGACTCCAATATCTTCGGCGTAGTTCACACAGCACAGAGCAGGCAGATGGGACAGAAGGCCTGAGAGTGCTTTACAGCATTGTACAGACACATTCTCCCAACAAAACCAGTTCCACAGGCAAAGCTGCAAAGAGCACCAAAGCCCAACCAGCTATGTGCTTGTCACCACTCCATACCTAGGTCAACAATCCCACGAGTAGCCTTTATACTCTTCCTTGACACTCTGGGTGTCTTTCAACTGCGTGACTTAGGAGTTCAATCATTACCTTCCCCACAGTCACTTCAAATTCTGTTAAAGCAATGTTCACATTGGAGAACGGAAGATTTAAAAACAAGTAAACAAAAAAAAAACAGTTGTGCAGGTTAATGAGGAGTGATAAGCCCTGCTGATACGTCCTACTCACTGTGCTGCTCAGCACCCTGAGCCAGAGAGAACCTTCAGCCATGATTAGTGTGGCTTCCCCTCCTATTACAGTGCTCTACAGAAAAGCATGTGCCAGAGCTTAAAGGTCAAATGGTGACATGAATAATTTGTTTCAGTAATTTAGTAACATTGGTTTGTTGTGATTATTGCTACAAACTCCTTCCATATTTACAACTGTGATCTTATTAACATCTGCATAATTTATAGCCAGCGATCAGTGATGTGTGTGTCAAGAGAAAAAATAGGAAAATTAGCTCCTCCAGTGTTCCCTGACTTTAAGAGAACATATTTTCCTATCCAATTATATTGTTTCACTGTGGTTTGCATTTTGAATAAACAGAATTACTATGCCAATAGATTCTGAACATCCATCTTGCATGGGAGCAGCAAGATGCTCTCACTTAAGATGTGGCCATAAATACAGACCTGTAAGACATACCAATAGATTCCACCTTCCTTACAAGAATCCAGAAAATGTTGAGAAGATGTGAAGAATTGTATTTTTCACCATGGTACCAATTCACACTGTGCTGCAAATTCAAAGCAAAAACAACAAAAAGAAAAAAACCCCAAACCCAACACCACCACCCCCAAAAATAAAATCCCAGGAATTTTGCCTGTAAGTGCACACCTCTTTAGCACATTATACAATAAACTGAAGAAAGAGAAAGAGCTGTGGAAAAAAAAATTACACCTTGTGATGCTCACTTTAAAGGTATGCAGCCATCATGGGCAACAGGGATCCTGAAGAATTTCAAGGGAAGTTTTGATCCCAGAATAAATGGTGTTCTATGAATGTTGCAAGACAAACAAGTAGATAGATGGGAGATTGGTAACACTAAAACTGAAAACAGTAGAAAATCTGGAAAGGAAAGTTTTATAAAAGCGCTTTAAAGCCTGGGGCAAATATCAAAGGATCTTTCACTAGCCATCCCATGGGCTGACAACCTCCTACAAACTCTCTTAGGCAGAGATGAATATGCCCAATACTTCCAAGTAACTGCAATCAACGAGTCCAATACAGTTTGAAGACAAGATAACAGAAATCAGGGATTTCAATTTAATATAAGGCATGTCTGACAGACTCACTTTTGCACAGGAAAAGTGATCTACCAAAACAGGGGCTAATTTAATCAAGCTGCCATCATGGCAAGCAAGGCTGGAGGGGATCTTTTCTTAAGAAACAGCAATATCTGGAACAAAGCTGACAGCAACGTGCTTAAGGGACTCAGCAAAAATGCCTGTTCCAGCCTGAAGCTGTAATATTAAGGCCTCCACTAAACAGGTCAACTACAGTGTGTGCATTGCATTACAATTGAGCTCCTGCAAGATCAAGATAGGTACAGAGACAAATTGACCTCTCTAGGGAACTCTTGCAGGTACAGTGTCTCAGACAGGGTAGAATCTTCCAAGATCCATCAAGGCATTTAAAAGAAAAAAAGCACTAAAAAAAATCCCAGGTCTGCTTCCCTCTCTCCCCATGCAGAAAGCTAGCATGTGAATTGTGCCTCAGAAAACAACCACTTCAGTAAAAAGGTTGCATAATATTCCCCACTCCCCACCAAGTGACAGATCTGCATCAGTGTTAGTCCCCTCCTTTCATGAAAGGTGGAGACAGGGACAGCAGTTGCACTGGCTGGGACCAGGCTCCTCTCAAAGTCAAGATGAGGCATTAAACTACCTTTTGACCTGTCACAGACATTCCTGGAGTCTCTTCCTTTCTTCTAGGCTTAGGTCAAACCTCAGTTGCAGGCTCTGGAAGACCCATGCCCAGTTAACATGGGATTGCTTTGAAACAACAATGTGTTATGAAAAGGCCAGTCTGGTTCCTATACAGTTTCCAGAGATTAACAAGCTAGAGGAGGTGCTCTCAAAAAATTCCTTCTACAGATAGGATACAGATCATATGTATGATCCTGCTTCATTTGCGAAGCAGGAGAGTTTTAGCACATTGCAAAGAAAGCAGATTAAGACACTTATGCTTTAATAGATGAAAATCAGGAAAAAATATGCTGATCCTACACATTCTCCAATACAGCAAATAGAAAAGCAAAATAACAAGATGTGTGGCCTAACAGCTGCAGTACTCTGAGCTGCCAGAGCCAAAACTTATAGAATATTCCTTTTGCTGACTGAAATCTGTAAAACACACTTCAACATCTGTTAGAACAAGATGTTTGTTTACCACATTCCCCTACAAAATGGAATGATGTTTCTTACCTAATGTACTGAAGAATTTTTAGATGAAAGGGGGATGTTTATGAGATCCATGCAGGGTATAATTGAAAGAATATTTCCGGATAAAGATACCATATGTTTTGTATTTCCATTGAACCTATAAATATCTCTATAACAGTTTGGGGCCATAAATACCATGATTGGGAAGACTTTTATGCATTTGCTTAAGGCTTTTATTACTTTCAATTATCAGTTTGCTAACAGCGTCTCATTTTCCTCCCACTACATAGCAGTATTCCCAAGGATAAATTCTGAGATGTCAATAAGATCACTGAAATGTGTACAGAACTGAGCAGTGCTGGGGCTCATGAAACAATCTGGCTTCCACAGGGCACAGATAGTAATTCCTCCCCTAGTCCCAAATGTCATGTGCTCTCTACAGTATGTGACCAGCAAGATTTATTTGCTGCCTTGGTTGCAGGGTATGATGGAAAAAGCCTTAAAAACGCAAACCTTCAGGAAATCCCAGCTGCACAGCAGAGCTATGTAATGTAATTCTTCCTGCACGGCACATTAGAAGAAATAGTGGAATGTGGGCACAGAGAAAGAAATCTAAGCTCCTAGAGAGACAGAAATGATGACACCTTACAAGTGGCCACATAAGAAACTCTTATTAACTTTACAGAAAATAAGAGAATAAAACAAATATAGAAGAATTTTCCAGATCCTACCATTAGAACAAATATTTTTCCCCCCTCTGAACAGGTGAAATAGCCAGCATTTTAGGGAAAGATGCCATTTGCACTATTTTTATTTTTTTTTAATTATGGTAGTACAAGAGCTCTGTTTGCCCTTGTTTAAAAAAAGAACCCACAAACTATTTTACCATCAGTCTTGTTAAAATCCGATTCGAGCACTACCTTTCTATTCCTTCAGAAAGATAAGAAAAAGGAACCTTTTCAGCCTTTGCTTATTGCTTTTCCCAGCTTAACTTACTGCAAGAAGGTTTTATTTCACTGATGTTTTGTAACATTACAAAATTAGAGAATGCCTCTGCACAATTAATACAAGCATTGCAATTTATATGTGCCATGGTGCCAACAATGTTCTTCAGATGCACGAACATTAAAACAGGGTTAAAAAGTTGAAGAATTTAACACTATGCATCCTCCCAATACAGAAGCTATTGAGGTCAGCTGAAAGAGTGCACAGTTGTGTGCTTCACTGAAATTTTACTAATGCCACTATATTTTGAAGTCTGTGGTATCCTGCTGATCCCTCCATTTTGCACAAATATCACCACATGGCTCAGACCTTTACCAGATGAAAACCAAAAGCATACTGTGGCACTTCACCAGCTGAGAGCTTTCAGTGATATCAAGAATCCCCCGAGTTAGGAAGACAATATATGGTTTCCAAACAGTTCCATGATCAGAGTTTTACAGTTATTATCTTTAAGCTATGAAGAAAAAAAAAAAAAAAAAAAAAGCAGAGAAAAAAATTATTTCTGAAATTCAAACCCAAATTCAACAAATTCTTCAGCTAAAAACAATGGCAAGTGAAGAATTTAAATTGGATTCGGAGTTTAAGAACAAAATTCTCTGAGCCTGTGCCCTACAGTACCAGTTTAAAGGTTCAGAATCAGAAGACTGAATATGCAAGCTCATTTCCCAGGATAATGCAAACTATGTGACTTTTTTGTTTGTTTTTTACTTTCTTCAATAATGCATGTATTTCAGGTAATAGTATAGGACTATAACAGGGATAAAGCAATTTATATATGTGTGTGTTCCTAACATAACAGTTATTCAGCAGCTACTTCTTAAAGACAAATCCTGCCACCATTGCTCAGACAAAATAGCACTTTGTAAGTAGCTCTTGATTTGCTACTGCTCAAAGTACTACTGATCATGAGGATGCCATACTTTCACCTCACCATTTTAATTAGATTTTTATCAAATGTTTAGGTCCCATTAGAACAGAGCTCCCGTACAATCTGAGTTTTGCAGGGTTGTGATGCTCCTGCCAAGCAATAACCAGTATCCCAGCCCAGGGTGTCCATCCTTCTGGAGTCCACAGGAGCTATCAGTGCATGACAAATGCCAGTGCAGTGTTTTGAAGAGGACTGCAAAGTCACTCCAATGAAGAAATAATATCTGTTTTAGGACAGAACTCTTTTCTCACTGATTTACAAGAGATTTACGAATACTACATGAAAGCAGAAAATGCCATTTGGAATAGTGATTTTCAGGATAGCCAGTTTCCTAGGAAAAATCAACTTGACTAAACTGACCAAACAGCAGCAAATTAGAACTCAGCCAACAGCTCACTGGGACACAAGAGTGGCTAACTCCCTACGTCTTCTGACTCACAGCTTCCAAGGAATTAGGAGATCTGCAAGCTCTAGAAAAATTTGCATTAACAGAGGAATTTAAGGTAATCCCCACAGCAGACCAGGTCCTACAGCTTTCAGTAAGTCAAATCCTCAAACTCTAGGAGACCAAATGATAATCATCTGAGTAAATCAGCACTTCTAGTGAAGAGCGAAGGACAGTCATGAAAAGGGGGGGAAGAGAGGCAAGAGGTGTAAACCAGCTGTGCTTTATCTTGTTATATGCTTAACTGTGGTGCTACAGACCCACACAGAGGCACATGTACAGAACTGACTTAATGTGAAAAATGCAAGAGACCAAGGTCAGCACAGAAGGCTGGATGCACACAGGTTAGAAAACAGACCCTCCACAGATCTCAAGCTAAACTTACGCTGTTACTCTTGGTCTCTTTCCACAGCCGAAGACACTACTGGAACAACCTGCAGCAACAGTGAAGCCACAGGCTTTTACCCATTACCTAACTGTTCATGCGACTGCTGCACCAAAAACACCTGGAGGCTATTTGCTGTCACAGAAGAGAATGACAAGAACACAGAGACTCACAAAAATCCCTGCCTAAACGAGGTGTTTCTGACATTTTCCCAGTGGCCCAGACCAACCCGGGGAGTTAGGAAGAACACAAGTAAGAGCCCTGCTGCCTCGCAAATGGATTTCAGGGGACTGGAAACCACCAAAGCAGCTAGATACGTTCTAGACATCTGTGCGACAGCTGCCTTAGCTAAACATCATTCCACTCAACCCTTCCCTGTTACAACCTTGTGTACAGGCTGAAACTAGCAGGGTCTTTTCAATTCACAGACAATTCTGAAGCGGAAACGAGTCCTAGACACCTACAGCCAAGCAAAGCTCACACAAAGGTCAAGGTCTAACACAGCTCTGAGACGCTGATCCGATTTTCTGTATTTTGGCTTCCCAGACACAATATTAAAAAAGAGGGTTTATACTCTGTTTTATATTAAGTCCAACTCAAGGGATTACAGTCTTTTGAAGTAAGTAGGCTGTTTCAGTGTAATATTTCAGAACATTTTCTCCCAATGCAGGATCTACTTCATGTTACTCATCTGCTGTATTTTCTTCCAGCACATTTTCTAAGCCTTTTTCCCCTCATCAGTTGTTGCAGTCCCTTATTTTAAGGCCCTGTCTTCATACCACTATATTATACATCAAGATTACAGAAAACACAGACAATACTACATACTCGATCAGCATCTCTCAGCTACCTTATGTAAAAAAACCCAAGTCCACATCCATCAAAATGCTGATGATCCAGTGTTTATCAATTACTTAAGCAAAGATAAGTGATTAAAAAGAAAGCTAACAGCCTACATCTTCAGACCCTTAAAAGGAGCCCCAAATGACGCAGCACCCCAGAAAGCAAGTGCCACTCACTGCACAGCATTGTGAATTAGTCAGGTGCAGAGTGGCAACAATTCAACAGGATAAAAAAGGTTTGCATAGAAAGCTACAAAGTTAAAAGAGAGAAAAAGACTAAAAGAATTATGCTCACGTATTGCTATAATTTTCCATCCCTTATGAGGATGTTATTTTCCTTATGTGGATTGCTATTTGGAAAAAAAATAGTAAGATAAACTCAAAGCCATTTTCCTTAGAACCCTCCCCACTGGCAAGGGGAGAAAGGGCACAATGCATTATTTCCTTTCAAAATGGCATAGCAAATGGGAAGGGAAGCAGCCTGGGTATAGCAGAGATCAGCTAATTTTCTGTTCACTATAGGTATCATGTAGCTTTGCTACTTCAGCTTTTCTAAGCTGATGATGCTACTGAATACCTGTTATATTAGGAACACACATGAATAAATTGGTTTATCCCTGTTACAGGTAGATATTCTCTTCAGTACAGGAAATGTGTCCTAACACATCTTCGAGATTTGCTGCAAAGCTAGCATTCTATCTAGTACAAGCTATTCCCTGAGTCTACCAATAAATGCATATCGTAATAGAAGGATCAACAGCAGACTTATTTTTGTCTTTGAGGTATGTCAAGTTAATTTGTGTATGAGCTTTTTCTCTCCCAAAAACATCTGCTAGATGGACTTTACATGCGTTACATACAGTCTTTTTTATTAGATATCATCTGGGCAATAGCGATGTCATCTTCTACAGGTAGAATGAAGAGGAACTTCTGAAACATTAATAATACAGTTTACAACTGCTTCATGTACTGGTTAAAGGCAGGGTTTCTATAAATCTATGCTCATGTATTGTTAAATGTTCAGTGTGTACATGATTGGTGTACACAGAGAAAATTCCTCTCCTTACAGTTAATTGTCCCAGGACTCACCACTGGTGGTATGTGTGTGCAAGGACTGAGCTTGGGACTTCCATGTCAAAATTCTATCTTCACTTCAAAAAAAACTTTTTAAAACGATCAATCTTTAAATCAAAAATCACAGTTTGTAGAACCCTCACATGTCAAAAAGCTATTAGAAAAGAGCAGATGTTGAGGTGCCCAAAGATTACTGTCTATCTAAATAGGACTAGTTCAGTTTTCCTTGACTACTACTCTCATAAAACTGTGATTATTTTAGAAATGTGTAGCCATTTCTGTACTTCCCTTAGTGTAGAGATCATATCATGCTCAAAACAACAAACTGGGCATTCAAACTCAGGAAGAGATCTAGCTCTCTACAATAAGCTTCATGTTTCAAAAGAAGAGGCTCATTCTATTGCTCTGAGCCAAAAGCTGAGGGTAACAAGGCTCAAACATCTATGCAATACCTGATACAACACAAAAGGCACCAGTGGCTCCAGTGAACCGTGCAAGACTACTTAGATAAATGTTGCTGGGTTTACATACTGCTTTTAGGGCTTCACAAGCAGCACAGACTGATGATGCAATAACTTCCAGGAGAGGAAATCTGCACTTGTGGATCCCATCTCATCCCACTCAAGTCAAGACCACAAGACTTGCCACAAATTTTTTTATGTGCTGGATTGGACCTAGCAAACACAACCTTATTAACTGAATTGGTAATAACCTGACCCTGAGGTCAGACAGAAAATGAGTCTCTAAGGCTGAATGACAGCAACCAGGTCTTTTTTAAAAAAGCCTGCCTCTTTTTTTTTTTTTTTAAAAAAAATCCTTACTGGAATTTGCTAACCTGAAGGGCAGATTTTATGTGTTTTTCCATGGCGAATGAAAAACAGGACTTGGTTATCAAATCATAGACTCACAGAATGGCTGAGGTTGGAAGGGACCTCTAGAGATCAGTAAAAGCAGAACAGAATTGGGAGGTTAGGATGTTGACCGCTGTTGGCCACATGTCAGTGCTGTAGGGCAGCTTGTGCACTGGGACAGCACAATGTTGGCTTACTCTGACTTTGTAGCAGTGGTGTTCCACCCAGAAATCCAGGGCAGAACTAGGGAGGCTGAAGGTGAGGGTAGATCGCAGAGTACTCAATCATTTCCAAAAGTAGTTTGAAGGAAGAGGAGCCAGTGAGAAGGCTACCAGATTACCAACCAGATCTGGGCATGTGGATCTCAGAACGAGGACTCTCAATACACAGCTGCCATTCAGGAAACAGCTTTGGTGTTGTTTACCAGAATAATGATAGAACTTTTTACATGCTTTGTTTTAATAGGAGGACTACATTACTGAGAATGCTTTGGTATTGTGTGACTACCATCTATTGGAATAGTTATCCCTTCATTTTAATGCTCTCTCTCATCCCTCCTTAGAAATAACATTGGAGAGAAGCCAAAGAGGAAATAGGATTACTAGATCTGCCAAAATATAATTTAATTATCTTGGATATTGAGAAAAAAAACACCAGTATTGTTTTCTTTCTTGAAGTTGTTACACAGTTCATACACAAAATATATACCCTTTAAAATAGGTGCGAAACTGCCAGCAACAGAATAGCTGTTTCCCATATACATTCTTTGTGCTAACTCCAAAGTACACATTTTCCAGGACACATTATTTCTATTCATCACTGTGCAAGACTTGACATTGCAATGACTTGGTATTGCAATTGCCTCAGTGTGATGCTAGCCCTAGGGCACATTACCATATTGTGATCTGTTATGCTGGGTTAATAATCTGGAAGGAGTTTGTTCCTGCAAAAACATCAGAATAAATATCAAACTCTAAGGGTTATTTGATGCAATTACACTAGAGATAGAGTGGGCCTAGAAAATTCTGAGGCCTGAGACAGAAAAGGAAGGAGTATTTTTGACAATCCTTTTGAATCATTGTTGCACAGCAGTTTTGGCTTCAATGTGCATGTCTTCAAAAACAGTCCTCCTTTAAGAACAGTATTTATAGGAGTTACAAAAGTACTAACTCAACAGTACAGCTTCTGAGTACATCACTGACACCCTTGCAAGAGTTTTGCAGAACTATTTACTCTGTTAAAGAGCTGGATGAAAGACCTCTTAATAGGTGAAAAAACTCGAGCTTTAAAACATTGAATTCAGAATGCACTTTTCTCTTTCTCTATTCTCTGTTTCTAGATCAGGGAGTTTCATGAAAGTGGAGGCTTTTTTGAGTAGAATTTATTTGCCTACCAACTACCATCTTGGAATCACAATCAGTTGTATACTATTTCATAGGTAATCACATACAGAGTACAATGCAAAGAGATGGTCAGGATAGTAAAAGAATAAGCAGTTCTACAACTGTGATTACGAAAGGATGCTTATCTTTTCCCATTTAAATCTAGAGCTCCTCATACAACCTTTTGTAGTGCAATAAAATAATACTTTTTAATGCTCAATACCTCTTATTGTCCCTAGTGAAGACAGTTTCGGTAGTGAACATAAATTTAGAATGGCATATAAGAGATACTACCTGACTCAGTTAATTATCCAAAAATTGGGATTGACTGGCAAGTGAAACTTCCCTTTGACCCGTTTTTTTCCAAAGATTTGCTCAGTACTAAATGTTTTCACAGAGAATGTCATTAGCTCTAATGAGTTCATCAGTGCTGCAGCTAAGACCAAAGCACTTGATCAGGGAACAGACTTTAGCTATTCCACACAGAGTTTAGGCCTTAGACTAAGAAATAGATGATACTCGCAGTCATGACCCATAAACAAACTGAAAATACTTGCTCTTACGTAAAAGTAAGGCAATTCGGTTTTTAAAGGCTTTTGTTTTGAGATACTTAGGAAACCAATTCAGAAGTCTGAGGGGGGAAAAAAAAAGAACAAAACGTCCAGAGTCTATACACTCAAGGCTTATGGTACAGGAAGAACACACCAGGGTGTAAGTACATAATACACTGAAATAATCAGGCTGACACCAACAGACCTGTATCTTCCTTATGTTAGCAGTCCACCTACAAAGATGCAAAGATCTTGCTTTGCAAGAGCAGTTTTATGACACAGCCCCCAAACTAGCAAAGGAGGGACAGACAAATGCAAAGCTCTCTGCTGCCATGTCTGTCATCCACCCAAACGCAACATCTTGCATCCCTGAAGAGCTAAAGGTAAGCTAGCAACATGCTCAGTAATTTGAATGTACAATGAATAGATGAGCATCACTCTTCTAACATGTCAGAAAAGCTATGCTAACAGTGTTCTAATCAAGAAATCCTTTTAGCAGTGTAAATGCAAACTTCCTAGGAAAGAAAAGGGTAACTCAGCCTAACCCAGGATAGCAGGAGAGAGGAAAGCAGGCAGGCTTTGCTGTTCCCAGGATCAGAAAGACAGTCCTGATTTAGCTCACCTGGCTTTCTCTAAGAATATTGGCCAAGGAATAGTGTCTAATTGTTCTAGTGGCAGCCACTCACCTTTCCTGGAAATAGCTGGTTGCCAGCACAAATAACTAACTGAGGTGCTGCTGAAAACATAGTTGTGGTAAAGCTTTTCTTTTCACAACACATTTTTCACTTTTACAGAACACTTATCTCAAGACTTTGATAACCCTTACTAATTTCAATCTCCCTCCTTTGGAGATTGCAATTCACTGTCTGAGAAACAATAGACAAATGAAGAGAAAAATTGAAATATAGTTAGAGAAGGGAGAAATAGAAGGTCCACCTTGAATTAAAGGGGAAATGATGCAGCCACACAGAAACACTAAGCAAGAAGAAGATGAGGGAGGTTAGATTGTCAGTCCTTACAATTGTACTGAAGTCTGCTGTGAAAGGCAATAACAAAACTGAGAACTACCACATTACGTTCTTCAGTTCCAAGGTCTAAGACAAGTCTTCAGTCTGGGAGAAATCCCAAACAAACACTAGGAAGAAGGATTAGTATTAAATACATTCCAAAATGCTGGTTTTCTTTTTCTCCTGTACAGGTTTCCAGTTGCCTAAAAGCATTTTGCTAGAACTTTTTTAGAACTTACTGGGTACTTAAGGTGAACCTAAGAAAGACATTGTTATGAATTTAAGAGTTGTTCTTTCGAGATAGAAACATCAAAAATTGCATACTTTCATATGCTTGGAACCTAGAACCAACAGAAGAATATCTATCTGTAGATGTGTTTTTTCACATCAAAATGCAAAAGCTGGCACTTTAGGATTAAAATTTCAAATTGCCAAATCCTGGGAGAGATGATAAGAGAAGCCATGCCCTGGACAACATCACGCTTCATTCAACAGTGTGACTGGCTCTACTGGGCTTGCATTGTTGATGCTGAAAATAAAGCTGTAATGGTTTCTTTAAATAACTGGAGGTCACCAACAGTATTAGGGATTTGGCACGGTCCTGAACATGCAAGCTGAAGAACTTTTAGAAAGACTTAGTCAAGCAGAGATTTTAAAGGATTTTTTGATATATCACAATCCTAGCTCCATCTATCATGTATATTACAGGGGAGTCAAACTATGTATAAATATAACAGGGAACGATGTAGTTGAACAGTAAGATTTGAGGATGTTTGCCTTGCTTTGCAACACACCAATGCATCTAAAAGTATTACTTAATCTATTAAACAGCTGGCTTGGGCACAAAAGAAGACAGACTCTCTGTTTCCTTGGATGACACTATACCTCCCACTTCTGTGATTCATTCCTACTAGCCTTGAGGGAAGAAGCCTTTGCTGGCTTATAAACAGATTTGTGAAGTATCTGGCAATACTGGTGATCCCTACTCAAAATTCCTTCCCTTATCCTGCTTCCTCCTCACTCAAAACAGGCTCTTAAAAATATCAGTAGCCAACTATAGATATTCTTATTATTGTTTATAACTCTGTAAGGAATTTTTTTTTTTTCAATCCTTAAAAGATTTGGGAAAATGCCACGCATTTACATTGTGTCTATTCAAGAGCTAGGTATGTTTTCTGTTTTCCACATTACCTGCCAGACCCAGAATTCACTGATACAAATATCTCACTAGTGCCAGTGAAAAACTCAATCATGAGGTTTTCACCACAAATTACAGGAAAGTAGGATATTTAAGGACTATTTTTTGTAATTCAGATGCTTGAGTAAAAGTGCTTCTTAATGGCATATTTACATGCTTCATGCTAAAATAAGAACTAGCCAAAACGTCTGCATTTGTAATGGAAAAAAATGATTGACCCAGTTTTTAATCACACTATCTTGTTAAAACTTTCATGCTTTTCAAAGAACATTGTGCTTTCTGAAGTTGTTTGAATTTACATTCAATTTGGTTGGTTATTTTTCCTCTCCATCTTGGCATTCTTCCTTTCCACTGTTCTCCTTTAAAAAGAACTAGATGTTGTGATAAATGCAGAAACCCAAACAAAATTTCAACTTGAAATTCACTTGAAAGATTTATCAAAGATTATGTGAAAATAAATGGTTTATAAACCACTTTCATAAGTCAATTTAAAATGTTTCCTCTCTATATAGTTATATATATGCATATACATTATATATAGTACAGAACATGTGGTTGAAGGTACCTCATATTCATAGCTCCACCTCTGTGGTATGATCTTCCCAACTTTACTAGATCACCATTGAAAATCACAGCAATATATCCAAGATCACACAGGATTCCTGAATCCAAGTATCAGACACATCCATGTCCTCTTGGACAGCTCTTCCCTACTGATAATAGACATACTTTCACCCTGATGATGTAAGTGAAAGATTTCTAAGAGCAGCTGTTCCACTCTGTATTTATCAGTTAATTTGCTTTGAAGGTAGTTTCTCATTGTAAAGAGCTTTGCAGAGGTGAATTTAAGCTTCTACTTTGTTTTGGATGGCACACTTCAATCCTCTGCAAACAAGCATAACACCAGTGGCAAGAATGCAAATGCCACAGGTTCTTTCTTGAATCAGATAAAGGAAGCATCAAGAGAAGCTGATAAAGCCAGAGGCTGCAGTATCATCACTATCAGGAACTAGATTTCTACTGCTTTAGAGCCTGTTTCAAGTTTCTTTGTAGGAAGTAATATTTACCAAATGCTAAAGCCTATTTTAACTGTCTCAAGTTTGTCACATGCTGGTTGTTAATGACAGCATTTTCAGCCTACTAACCTATAAAAAGGAAAAAAAGATGAGAGCTGATCCACACTATAGGTTCTGAGAGCTGGTTGAAACTTCCTCAGCCAAACTGGTTCATCAGGTGGAACATTAAAGGCTCACAAATGAAAGCAAGAGAAAGCAGAAACAGGGACCAGTGGAAAACAAGAAGATATGTCTCCTAGGAAAGCAACTTCAACGAGAGACCATAATTTCTGAGAGAAAGGAATTACTAAGCACAGATGTCTTTCCAAATCCTTCAGGACAAATAGCATGATTACAAAAAACATTCACTCTCTAATGGTAGATTGATTATATTCTGACCTCATTGTTTGTCAAAATTAAGATAACTAAGGTTTCCTTTCAAGTCACTTCCAAGTCACTTCCAAGTCACTTCCTTTCACATCCAAGCCACTGAAATGACAGACTCCATGTATCCCTGGTCAAGCATAGTTCTAGCCCTGACCTTTGTGAGGTATGAATGTTCTGCTTTCTGTTGATTGATCTCCTATTATATTTATTCCCAAATGGAAGAACTGTATAACCACTGGACCGCCCTTCTGAGGAAAAAATAAAATAAAATATCTAAACGTGACAGTGGAAGCCTGCCCCTGTGACATCCACAGTAAAGTTTTCACATACAACACATGAACAGACAGTAAAACCAAACTCTTCAGTATAAATGTGTGCGTTGAATATTTAATTCATACAACTTTAGTATTTTCCCCTACATGCCTATGTTAAAAGGAGATCAGGAACTTACTGCATGGCTGAGCAGGAACTGCAGCCCGTACTGAGAGACAGAGATGCTCCTTCCAGTCTCATGGTGTTTGCCTTTCCAGAGAGAAGGAAAATAGGGTACTGTTCCCTCCAAGCAGACTGTTTATAGTGCATGAAATTACAACATAGACAAGCCACTTTCTATGATTTATCAGCTGTCCTGGCTCACCGGAGAGGTCCCAGTTGACTGGAGGTCAGCAAATGTGACACCCATCTGCAAGAAGGGCCAGAAGGAGGATCCAGGACACTACAGACCTGTCAGCCTGCCCTGGATGCCAGAGCAGATGGTGCTGAGCGCCATCACACAGCACGTGCAGGACAGCCGGGGGTTCAGGCCCGGCCAGCGCGGGGTCATGGCAGCAGGTCCTGCCTGGCTGACCTGATCTCCTTGTGGGACAAGGTGACCC